>CAJUYG010000081.1:171101-241369 GCA_910591675.1 Galerucella calmariensis | reverse complement strand
AACGAAAGTAATTTTCAATGAAGAACGAATGCAAAAAATCCGATGTTATCGAAATAATACATCAGCGATACCAACGACAAAGCACACAGGACGGAGAAATTACCTCAAAGATTGCAGGATCAGATTCGAATCGAAAAAAGTGCTACAATTGAGCAATAAATAGCATATGTGATCGTGTTCATAGAGTTGGTGAGAAACAGAATTGAACAAAAAACGAAAAATCGATGTAATCCAATGTGGACGGCTTGTTCTGCGAGAGACGTGCAAAAATGAGTTGGCGCTCACTATACGGTGTACATAGAATAGAAACATGTTAAATACTGCAAAAGGTATTCCAAAGAGATATATCGAATGGTCCCTTTTTTATAATTCAAATATAATTTAATAATGAAAGCAATGATATTCCGAAAAATTGCCTTCATCAGATATCCTGTGACTTTATTTCGGTGAAACATCTTGTTAGATATTCAACTGAATAAGATGATTAAAGAATAAATATGGGACATAATAAAAGAACCAATAATTAACAAATACACTCAAAGATCTCAATACAATCTAACTTAGGCAAATATATGAAAATATTGAGATACATCTTCATACCATCAGCGCAACGCCTGGTTGTTTATCCGTTTGTGGATGTTCTCTTCACTTGGGTAATTAGCAATTCCACAGGAAGATTCTGGCTCTATCATGACCTCCATTGCTTCCTGCTTGGCTAATTCATCGGCCTTTTCATTACTTTTTATTCATTGGTGACCTGGTACCCAGACTGGTGTCACTCTATTATGACTTAGTGCTGCTTGGTCGGAGTAGATGACGACTCTTTAGCTTTCTACCTCCCGTCTCATCAACTCTTCTGCAAAGCATTACAACGCCATTACCCCTGCCTGGAAGGCAACAGAATGTTTCCCTAGGCTTATAGAGAGATCGTGATCTTCTCTTGTACCCCATATATTCCATCTCCTACTCCAGAGTCTGTTTCAGAGCCTTCAGTGTACCAATTGAGATTCGCTGTTATCGGAGGCCCTGCTTCCCAGTCCTTTATATTGTGGGGCAATTTGATACATTGGCATTCCCTGTACTGGATACTGGATGACACAACGGAGGAGGTCCCTGTAATAATGTGTTATATCAGGGCTAGTACTGGAGAGCCACCAAGATTTAGCTAACGCCTCGGCACATAACAATATTATCCTGAGGTGGGTCAAAGGGCACGACTGGAGTAAAGGAAATCGCATTGCCGATTCTTAAGCCAGGGAAGCGGCTGGACTAAAAATTTTAGGACCCAGTGACACCTACGACCTAACGACTTCGACAATTGCGAAACTAGCCAAACGTTACACCCATGCTCAATCCCTTAAGAGATGGAATGGAATCAAAGAATGCAGCCTTGCCAGGATCACCATGGGCGACCCTGGGAAGCAGGCGCCGAAGAAATATTTGGCGATGACTAGGAAAAACTTGCGTTCAACAGTAGGATTTCTGACTGGCCACTATCAACTAAGGAAACACCTCCATACTATGGGGCTAGTGGACACTCTTCTATGCAGGATGTGTGAACAGGAAGATGAAACTGCCAGGCATGTCTTATGCGAGTGTCTCATCGATAAGAGAGTGTGTTTGGTGAGCCCTACACCTGCCGATTTAAAGGAGATGTCTCCTAGTGACTTGTCTACCTTCCTGGGAAGAACAGGATGGACATAGGAGGACAACTTCTCGGAAGAATGTACAATGGGTCACATGTGACCTAAGTGCTGTGAGCCTTTACTCAGACACCCTACTCTACGGATACAATTACAGATACAGAATCTGTGACCAACAGATCTTGCATTTCCTTGAAGGGCCGCAGCCGGCATATTTTTTCTGTTTAACCACAGAAATGGTTGGCCTTCGAATTTTTTATTTGCCTTACAATTCTTGGGATACCTAATAAATATTTTTATTGATGATGTTTGAATATTTTTATACAGTTTGCTTATAAAATCACCCCAACGAAATCCGAATACATAGATCCTTTTACCCTTATTAAAAGGATTGGAAAGATCGAATATTTTTGCAAGTAAGACGAAAGGAAGCACCCTTGTATTTATATATTTCAGATTCAAAGTGTATAGCAGTGAAACTGCAATATGTCAGACCATACTCGAGGGAAATATTACCGAAATGGACAACAGAGCATTTATTGACAGCCAGTAGATTGTTCCCCGATCTAGTGGCCGCTGGACACCCGCCATAACTCTCGCAATGCCCGAAAAACTCTCCCTTCATGTCACCATGTAAAAAAGGAATATTTATTTCGTTTCGCATAGTTTTATTTTTATTGGATATTGGATTCGATCTGTTGGAAATTGTGATTGCTTTTTTTTTCTGTTCGGTTTTAATATTATTCTTGTTTACTCCGGGGATTTTGAGCATACACAAAATGCCAATAAAAATACTTTTTTAATTTATACCCGGTCATATATATATATTTCGTCCAAAAAAAAAAATATATCCAGACAAGGACATAATTCAATTTTGCCTTTGGGCGCTATTTTTTTTTTCGGAATGTTTAATTCAATCCGAAACATTTTCCTTTTTTTTCGCGTTCGAAAATCAAGTTAATTTTTTATAAAATCGATCGGGATCCGCTTGAAAGTGTAATTTTATTTATACACTTCACTGAAAACACTGAAAAAATGTTTAATCAAAAGAGTATTTGCAAAATAGAGTGCACACATATTTCATATTTTGCTTGATATCAAAAATTACTAATAATAGGAAATAAACCAGTTTCCATTGGAAATTACTCCCAAATTTTAAAATAAAATTCAAATTTCAATGCACTCTCCGACCACAACCCGAGGATTTCCGAACGCTACCGATGATACGTGTGATGTCATATCTCTTGTGTTTACTTTATGTCAATATGGCCGGTATTGCATTAGGTTATGTGTAGTTGTGTGTTTATATTGTATTTTAATAAACTATTAATTGCTTCATCGACGTAAAAATATCATTTATATGTTTGTTTGAGACCATTACGTGTTTGTGTGTGCTTTTTTTATTCCTAAAAGTCAACGTAAAGTGGAAAGTGGTCATAAATATTCGATATTTCCGAGGATATTTTAAAACTTTTGGGAGAATATATTTTATCTACTAGTTCAGTGTTCAGTGACGATTCTTTCATATTTTGTGAGTAAAGATATGGCTAGCGAAGGTTTTGTAAAAGCACAAACTGATAACTTGCCCAAAGTAGACTCCTTTATGCTGCTTGAATTTATGAAGTCAAACAGCTGCTTTAATGCAGAGGAAATAAGAGAAGTTAAAGCATTATCGTAAGTACGATTAAAACTACGTTTTATTTATATAATATATACCAACCATATTTCGATGTGTGGTCGTGAGAAAATAATGTTTTTATGGTTAATTCCTAGACATATAGGTACATAACTTCAAACTATTTAAGAATAAAAATTACCAGCATAGAAGTAGGTACCTACATCAAAATGGTCTTCACAAACAAAAGTAATGCCCTTCTCTTAAGTGTATTTTTGCTTGCGCTACCAGGTAAAGTAACAAATATTTTGTCTGGAGTTTTAATAGATGTTGATTTACACACTGGAACAATGCAATACTTGGAATACAAAGTTTTTTTCCGGCTTTATCCATTTTTAAAGCTTTCAGAAACAAATTAGGTCACAAGAACTCAGAGCGTGATACACGAATAAGAACGTAAACAAATGACGTCACACCATGGAGCAGCAATCTTTATGACATAAGCGCTTTTTGGCGGAATTTCAAATTTTATGATTTTTAAAGTCGTTTTAAAATTAAAGTTTATATTTTTTTGAAAAAATAGGCATGCAAGGTGTTAGGAGACCTGATAAAGCGTTAATTTCCACCAATAGCAAAATGTATGCTTGTATCCTATTATATTCATCCACTTCAACCACGTTTAATATTATTTATTTTTAATAATACTACTTGAAACTTGATACAAAGAAAATAGCGAATATATGAAACGGAAAATATCTTCCCTAAGGCGATATTGAGCTCCGTAATATTTCTTAATAGACTGTTTTGAGTAACAGGATACCAATTAAGTCCTTTTGTTATTTTCAAATTTCTATGTTGCTATAACAAAAAATTAATTAGCTCCTTCATAATTATTCCCTTTTAATTAGATGCTCAAGTAAGGGGATCAGATTTCAACGCGTCGAGTTTGGATATTTTTAAAATATTATCTCCCTTCCTAAAACGTTTTGATCTCTGTGAATTTGAGTAGATGAATACGTAGGAATCGATCAACGAATTGAAGATGCAGATAACTAACTAACCTATCTATATGTATATTGAAAAATTATTAGCCTACTATAGAACCAAACAAAATTTCACTGTCAAAATATTTGATTACTCAACATATTCTCTTAATTTGATACATTCATTACAGCGAACCTGCAACGTCTCTAGACCTTTAAAAAAAATGTTTCTTCTTGCTCTGCAAACCAGACCTCCACAGCTTTTATTACCTCCTGGTTGGGAGAAAATTTACGACTTTTTTTCAGTTGAGGAAAGAGATGATAGGCGGACGGAGCCAAATCTGGTCAATGAGGGGGGTGTTCCAGTAATTCAAAACCTAAATCACGAATTTTTTGCATGGCAACATGAGATTTGTGTGCAAGGGCGTTGTCCTGCAAATCAACATACCTTTGGATTGCTTTCCGTGTCTTTTCTTTTGAATTTTTCCCCGTAGAGTGGTCAGTAATGTCGAATAGTAATCTCCGGTTATTGTTCTTCCCTTATCCAAAAAATCAATCATAATGACTCCATGGCAATCCCAAAAATCTGAAGCAAGAACGTTTCTAGCAGATTTTTGGACACGACACTTCTCAGGTCTTGGAGAGGACGAGGGACATTGATTACCAAGAGTATTAAGCATATCTTCGTAAATCCCTTTCAAATACAGGTACTTGATGATGGCTCGATACTCCAATTTTTCGATTTTCACAATTTCCTTTCAATTCATTGCGTAACTCTGGTTTACTTTTTTGACTTCCCACTTCACACTGACACTTCTAATGAGTGCTATGGTAACGTAATATTTTGTTTATGCATGGAGCTGGTCTATGCTAACTAGATATCAATACATCCTCGTACTTGGTGAACTAAAATTTACCAACAAAGTTACAGCTTAACAGAACGGATATATATCTCCCGCATTGATTTAATCTCCAATAAGTAATCACGAACTGGATATAGGTACATTTAGCATTTAGAGTAACTTTTTTTATTGTTCCGAATATGATAATCAGTTCTCGTAGAGGATAAATAAATTATTGATTAACAATAAACTTTAGTCGTTAAAAAGGGCAGAATGATGCTCAGAAAAAGCTATCTAGCTAATTAAATATTCCTCTCTTAAAAATATCATTAAGAAATTTGCATAAATACTGAGCAGCCGGGCTTTTATTTACGTATCTCAAAGATACAACCAGTGGAGGCGAAATTTTGAGTTTTAAAAAGTAAGGTTAGGTTATTATCGTAAATACACTCGTAGAGTCTATAAAAATGGAAATTCTAAGCAGAAATTTAGAATCCATACTCTCAGATAACAAGACTATATGGAACAAAATGATATTTTGCATAGGTACAGGGATAGCGGGAAGTGGGAAGTGAAGATTTTCGAAAGTATAAATTTTTTAGCCTGCAACTTCGGAATCTTCGGAAGCGAAAAGACTTTTTAACTTCAAATTTAAAATGTACGGGGTCGAATAAGTAGATTTCCACAACGTGGGGTCCTAACCTGAACCTACAGATGGCTCAAAAATGAGTGAAGGCTCAGGATGTGGAGTTTGTTCGAGATAACTAAGCCTAAGGATTAAGTGGGGAATCGGAAACAATACCAGCGTGGTTCAAACAGAACTAGCTGGTATCTCAATAAGTTTTTATCCAGGTTTTCTTATGATTTATCATTGGAATAGTTGTTAATCGATACACACTTCAATACACAAATTCACCAAACTGAGTCATACATATTTTGAAAACAAAAATAATCATACACAAAAAAGTAACAACAAACGCGTTTTATTAACAACATTTCCAAAATAAGCGAAAAAAAAGCGCTATCCCAATAAAAACCGTTCCTGGAACGTGCACTTCACTGGATTCCATTTCTAGTAGACTATCATATCTTTGGAATGTCATAAAATAAAATATTTATTTCACATTTCACCAGAGATGTGATCTACTATGAATGGACCTTAATAAAATTTGACAACAAAGTTTTGTAGTCTTAAACTTCAAAATATTATTGTCTAGTTGTCATATTATTTTTCGTTGTTGCAGATAGGGACCAAAAATTATTTTATCATTATTTAATCTTGACAAAGGTAGCTGGAACGCTACCGAGACGTCGAAATAAAAAATAGAAAACATTATTGTGGTTTTCATTCCCAAAAAATAGGAGAAAAAATAATGTACAATGGGTCACATGTGGCCTGAGTGCTGTGAGCCTACACTCACCCTCAGTGGCGGATTTACCACTAGGCAGACTAGGCAACCGCTTAGGGCCGCATTCCCTTGGGTGCCGCAAGGCAAGACCATTTTTGTAGATCGTATAAGCTGCGCGCCAATGCTATGCTAGTTTCAACGTTTCCAAGTTGAGGTTCAATTTGTTTCAAAATAGCCCTTAAAAAATCTGCCAAAAATTTGCCATTTCCGGTAAAAAATTTTAAATTTTGGAAAATACATCCCGGTTGTAGGGGCCGCTCGAAAAGCCTTGCCTGGGGCCTCCAATGTCTTATATCCGCCACTGCTCATCCTCCCTACTTTACAGATACAAAGGTACATAAGTAGATTTCCATATATAGATACAAAAGTGTCAAATTATGTGTCTATTTAAATATACCTGAGCAGAAACAACAATTTTACACTAAAAAAAGAATTAATCAAAAGATTTATAATAAAAACTTCCAAGTGTCTTGCAATTAGTTACAACTGTTACGAAAATGCATGGAAGACGGTGGGGTAGCAAGTATAATAATAATCTTCCAGTAATAATGGGCCAGTAACGATTATGTTCGTTCTCATGAAGAACACGAAAGCACTAGCAACTAGTAATGATAGCATTGATTAAATAGTGGGGTGTCTTAGATAAATGAGTGACAGGACTTGTTGGGATCTATATATATTCGATCCCAATGGTGTATTTATATAATGATAGAGCTGCAGGAATACAAGAGAAGAAGTTTACAGGATTGGATTCGAAAATTTAGTCAGAATATTCTTGTTTCCACCGTTAACTTTAAGACTAGCAAAGTATTCCTTAAACCTAAAGATTTTGAGTTGGCAAAGCAATGTTGTTGACGGGCTTCAGGATATTGGTAGAGAAACCTCTGAGGTTTAGAAACGATTCTCAAGTAAAATATAACCTAATAAGAAAACCTACAAGACCAAATGATCAAGTATTATTACAGAAACAAGACCGAGTCTTCCAAGAATCAGTTTCTAAAAGCACTTAACCTCTGTTGATTTCTGAAGTTTGTATTTATAGGTAGATCGTTCAAATTTGACACTCGATACCAAACCAAATCTGAAAAGTCACTAAAAAATTACTAGAACTTCTCAGTGTTGCTATCAAAGTACGAAATGCGTTAAGCAGTAAGTAAGTAATGCTTAAGCCGCATCGGTGCTGCAAACAAAACATTTAAGAACCTCTTATAGTTAAGAGCAGCTTACGAAAGACGTGCTTGAATTTCTTGCAATGCAAACGTGCATTAGAGGATCAAATTTCAATTTAAACTATTGTTATGCACCCTTTATGATCGTTGGACAGGAGAACAGCCTCCCAAAAACTCTTGGGACCTGGCACATGGCACACATCAGAAGAAGGCGCAATCCGCTCTAGAACCAATATGGGCTCAGGATGTGGAATTTACTCCAGATCTCTAAATCAAACATTAAATGGGCGATGGGCTTTAATTTCAGCGTTGCTCAAACATAGCTCACTGCTATCTACATCGCCTCAAAAGAGATTATCAAAAGAAACACCACAGGTTATGAAATTCACATCCTTAAGGATAGTAGCCAAGCATGAACAGACCACATATCACATCAGGCCTAGTACTGGAGTGTCACCTGTCCCTGATCGAAGCCTGTAGCAACAACGAAGTCACTCTAGGCTGGATCAAGGGTCACAGTAAACAAATAAAAATTAGATTGTCAAAAAAAATATTCTGTCATTATAAACGTCAAAAAAATTTCCAGTATAATTCGCTGTTGGGTACCTGGAAAAAATTTCCGATAAAATTCATCCGTTGCTATGGTGATCTGACAGAAATACACGTTCTGATTGGTTAAAAATCACAAGTGTGGAATTTTCAATTGGATTTCCTCATCCAACGTCAAAAGTGAGCATATAACTTGTATGATTACTTCCAAGTACGTCTCTGTAATAAAAAGAGGCGAATATGTTTGGACTCCGTGGTACAACATCCACAGTGGGGTCATAACCTGATCCTCGATCCTTACAAAAGCTCTGACTACAGCGTCAATTACGAAATCGACGCGGTCTTTATTTGTTTCCGGATTTCTACAACAGACGTTGGTTGAGTCTTCTCTCGGATCTTATTGCTCTTAATCTGGATAATTGGGTTTGAATTTCATATCCAGCGATGGGTGAGAGAAATAATTACGAGAGTATATAATATATGGTAGTTTTTGATTTGAAACACCGTGTATATAAGTAGCACAGCTGCTTGGAGAATTTGATGTCGATTTAGCAATAAATATTGTCGAACATGAAGAACTCGATAAGGTCGATACAGTTGACGGAACAATGTAACTATGAAGTGTCAGGTGTAGCGCTGAGCTAGACAAATGTCAGCTATATTTCGATTCAATATATATATATAGGTACAACTTCGACTTTTAATATGAAACAAAAGTCGAGGAATAGAAAGGAATGGATAACATTTCTTAAAGTGACACCTTCGCTTTGTTTTATTGTCATCTATACTTTTATATTGATCGTTTTATCTACACTTTAGATTCAAGTCAAAATAATTTAGGTATAATAATATTCAGTTGCGCAGCTTTTTATTTCCAATAGACCAATGCCGAAGCCTTCAAAAATAGTAAGAAGTGAAAAAAAGATAATTATAGGATGAAACCCATTGGAAAAGGAGAGGAATATGATATAGTTGGAGAAAAAAATGAATTACGGGCGATCTGAGTTCGGGAAGTGGGAGGGGGTGAGGTTTTTACGGGTAAAAATTGGTTTATCTCGATTTCCGGCAAAACTACAAGTCCTACGGAGAAAAGTTATACGGCAAAGTTGTGAGTAATAAAAAGGTCTACAACTTTTGTATCCACAATTCCTACACATTGATTCAAAATTTATGTGAAAAACTCAAATTACAAAGTTTTTGGTTTTTATATTTCCAAAAAAAGTATTTTTTTCACGAAATTTCGTGAAAACTCACCTTATTATGTCCCAAATACACTGTAATTTATTTGATTCGAAATACTTTTTTGTTCACCCTATTTTGACTTGAACAAAAACTTCGAATTTTAGCTTTTTTCATAAAGATGTATATATTTTTTAAGACTATCAGAAAGTAGAGATTTCAACGAACAAAAAGCCCACCGACTTTTTGAAAAAAGTTGATATTTTGACGCAAGAATTTCCGATTGAAAATTAGGGTGGTTTTTTGATATTAACTCAAAATAGGGTGAAAAAAAAGTATTTCAAATCAAATAAGTAACAGTGTATTTGGGAAATAATAAGGTAAGTGCCCACGAGATTTCGTGAAAAATTTTTTTTTTTTTGTAAAAGATAAAAATAAAAAAACAAAAACTTGGCCATTTAAGTTTTTCACGTAAATTTTGAGGTTATGTGTAGAAATTGTAGATACAAAAGTTGTAGAGCTTTTTATTACTCACAACTTTGCCATTCAACTTTTTCCGTAGCTTTGCCGAAAATCGAGATAAACCATTTTTTACACTTATAAACTCACCCCCCCCCCACTTACCCTTAATTTAATTTTCTTTCTTCAATTATATCACATTCCTCTCCCTTTTTAATGAGTTTTATCATACTATTATTTTTTTTGTTTCAAAAATCATCGACCCTGGTCTACAAGTATCAACTAAAATTTGAAATTTCTCATAATATTGAAGTTAAGTTTATCTTAAGCCTTGAATTTGAATAAGTGAAGCTTGCAGTCTAATTCAATTTTTCTTGAATTTTCAGCTACAATTTCATACATTTTAAGCTTGACTTTTAATATTTGTTGAATAATCAGCATAAATTGAGAATCGAACTGTTATTTGCAAAATATACCGATGCATTCAACTTTGAATTGCAATATTTACTTGATTTTTTTTGACATTTCTTGAAACCAATGAAATGCTTCTTTATTTGTCACAAGGGTAAGTTTCAACCAATTATGTCAAAAATTTTGTGGGAATAAATCTCTTGTGATTATTCTCGGGAATAATCACTGTGGGTTTTATTTGCCCAGCAAGTGTCAGATAGTTGTCAAAATAATTACCTAAACGTGTCAACGCGATATATAAAATGGGTGGAAATTATCGATTTAGTACCTTTTCTGATGCAAAAATAATAAAAAAGATTTAAGAAACTACTTCGAAAAATACTCTAATAAGTGATCAGTCTATATGGAGACAATTTATGACCTTCACGTCTGTCAAGTTATTTTCAATTCATTCTCACTCTCTTGTTATATTATTACCGAAAATAATGTTTTGGTAGGTACATAATTAATAGACAAAAAAATAGAAAGAAACAAAGTTTGAAAGATTTAGATCTCAATCCTGCAAACTGTGATTTAATCGATGGCCCCGACGGTTTGATTCCCACTCCAACGAAGGTACGATTAGAGGAAAAAGCTGACATCATCATCATCACAACTTAAAGTACAGTTCAAACAAGTTTATTCATAAATAGACTTGTTTTATTGATTTCGGTCACCTAATACCTAATCTGAAACAGCATACCGTTTCCCATATTTGATCCCGAAGAAAAAACCATTCCAGTCGACGAAGAATTAATTGGCGATTAGTTGAGTTACATAAAAAAAACACACCAGCTAAATGTAGATTTTTCTAAAGACAACGTTTAATTGAAAGGTTCTTTATGTTAGTCATTTGCCTGGTAAGTAACTATTATAATATTCATTCATTCTTTAAACAGATGGCGGTAAAATTGCTTTTGCCAGTGTTGGACTTATTACCTTAACTGGCTAACGCTAATTATTTAATTTTTTTATTCACGTACACGGTATATACAAGACAATTTTTAACTCTCAATTATCATAAAATAAAAATACTATGAAATTTATACGAAATCAGATCGTTTTCTTTTAAGTTGGTAACTATCAGCGTCCTTGAATATTGACAGATCGTATAATTTGTCAAACTTGATTCACTTTTTATTACAGTCTTCCACAAAAAACCAAAACTTAGCGGGGGATACTGAAGTTTTGAAGATGATTTTGTTATTATGGGAGATTCTAAAGAAGTTCTCTATAGAGGACATGTTTCTCATATGTGAGATAGTAATTAACCTCAACTTTAAGGCTTTTTGAGTTCATGGTTGTACCGCTTAAGGTGAGAGATCAGGTCTTTTCACTAGATCCTTCTTTTATATTTCCAAGATACTGTCTATGGGGCTTGGGACCCAAACAAAGCTATTGGATATATGTGATGATCGTTAGACCAATGATCATATATGGAGCTATGTTCTGGTGACCAAAAGCTTCACAGCGAGCGACCCAAGCAAAGCTATCTGGTTTACAGAGACAGGCTTGTCTGGCAATTACTGGTGCTATCAGCTCCACACCGTCAGCAGCCATTGAAATCCTCTTGGACCTACCTCCTCTCCATATATTTTTGGAAAGAGAGGCTAGATGGACAGCATACAGAATTGCGCATATTTCTAAATGCACAAATCAGGCTTATACAGAACGAAGCAGAATGCTAGTGGACACAGAAATTTGCAGTATTCTGGGAATGAACATAATGCCTCCAACAGTAAACTACGACTTGCCTTATACCGTCCTCCGTAAGGATGAACTACACTCTGACTGCCGGCATACTAATTTTTGATCGTTTTATTTTGTTTTGTCAGTCGTATAAGACTGACCGACCAATATGCATAATTTTGCGTTGTCAGTCATTTATGTCCGACAGCACCAGTATCATTTACAGCCGTGTCAGGCTTTTTCGACTTACTTTATATTGAGTTTTGTATGCCTATCAGAATCGCGGCGCTGGATTTTATAAGTCTACGAAATTTCACGGCGCCTAAGTAAAAAACTATCCGCCGCGGCCTCAGCCGACTAGTGCTCGTCAGTCGAAAACGACTGACATGGCAGTCAGAGTGTTAAGAGCAGACAGTTTTTGGTACACAGACAGCTCAAAAACACCTTCAGGCTCTGGTGCAGGTGTATACGGGCGCAGATCTAGGACAGAAATTTTAACCGCCCTAGAATCCTATGCAACCGTATTTCAGGCGGAAATTTACGCCATTGTTTCATGTGTGGAGAGAGTGGAGCAAGCCAATCTCATACATAGAACAATGAAAATTTCCTCGGATAGCCAAGCGGCTTTGAAAGTACTTAGTTCTCACCATGTAACGTCGAAATTGGTTTAAGACTGCCAAAAAAAGACTCCTCAATGGGAGAACTCAATAAAATATTGCTGGTCTGGATCCCTAGCCATTCTGGCATGAAAGGGAACGAGAAGGCAGACTCTTTTGCAAGGGAGGGTGCCGCACGTGTTTCTATCGCACCAGAGCCCACAATTGGCATCGCAATAAGTTTTGCCAAACAAAAACTAAATACATGGACAGCAAGAAGAGCTTTAGCATAATTTTCCAGGATTGGTTCATTCAAAGGCTTTTATACATTCTTCGAAGAATGTCTCCAAATAAATTTTAGACTATAGCAGGCATGACCTATGTTGTCTAACAGGCCTTTTAACATGTCACTGTCATCACATGCTAAAACTTGGACTGTCGGAAGATCCGACTTACCGTCTTTGTCTGGAAGATGATGAAACAGCAGAGCATATAATGTTTGCCCGCCCCGCCGCGGCTCGAATCAGGTATCTGATGTTTGGCAGGGTCTCTCTCTCGCCCTCGGACCTGAAATATCATTCACCAAATAAACTTATCGGCTTTGTTGAGAAGCTGAATTTGTTTGGTTAAATCTGAATATGTGCGAGTCACAATAGACTCCTGCCAGTCACAGTGGAGTGCCTTATAGACCCACCCACACAACCTAACCTACTGTCTATAGCAATTTTCAACCATGATTCATGATTATAATGAGAATCGATAATTAGAATGCCCCTTAAAACACTATCGTTAGCATATTTATACGACGAGTCAAGTTCATCATAAGTAAATATAAATAATACTATTTATGTTTATTTCACGCTCTGAACTTGACTTCGTACGTGCAGCCTTCTTAATTATTATTTATATAACGATTCATGATTTATTGGAATTAGCTTCAAGGAAATTTATGTCTTTTAATTAAATAATATTAAAACTTATTGTTTTGACCAAAAGGCATCACACATGGTTCCTGCGCAAGGATGACACGCAAAATCGTGAAACGTTCCACATTTTTTTACCAAAATTGTTTTTTTTATATCTTCACTGTAGTAGTACTTAATATTTAAATATTTATTGTTCATTTGGTAGCGCTAATAACCTAAAGGGTTGAAGCGCTTTATTTTTCTTAAATAAATAAAAAATCGTTTCTAACAAAGAAAAGTAGAAAGGCTTCTGGTTGGAATGAAGATAGAAAAACAAATCCTTTAAATTTTAAAAATTTGTATATGCAGTGGTATTTAAATGATGTCCGACTCCGCCTCTGGCTGTGGGACTTCTCTAATTGTGGTAATAAAGTTACATACTCGCATATCTCAACACAAACGGTCGGCTGTTTTGTGAAAAAAAGGTCGATATTTATACGCGACACTCTGAATATAAACATGAAATACCAACCTGGGTAGTGACGAAAAAATCGCATACATATAATTTGAATTCTTTTATTTTATGCGCCAGGAGTATAATAACGCGGCTGCCACGAATAGTTGAGGAAAATTTACGCTGCGAGCAGAGTTTCATCTCATTGTTCGCGATGAATATGCTAAGCGATTTGCAGGAATGCAGCGGGACGTTCTCTTCCATGCAGGATTTCTAAATCCGACGCCGAACTTTTTTCATATCATCAATACCCAACGGCAAATTAATATACTCTTCAACTACATATTTTATCATATTCGCAAATAATCGTCTGAACTCCGGTAAGAGAGAAATAGACAGACGATTAGAGGTTTTCAGTCTTTGTCTGTGTATAAGTAGCATACTTGCTATCAGAGAAAGACATTTTCCATTCTTCTCTTACAGGCTGACAGGCTCCGAGCTGGCTTGTTCTCTCTATCTGTAAAGAAAATGTTGTCTTAGTCAAATAGAAAGTAGAATTGAGGCTGGAAGATTTGTAAATTTACTAGATGAAGCGGTGTGATATAAATTAGTTAAAGGGACTACTAATGATTCTTTATCAAGTAGTTGTAAAGACTTTTCATTAAATATTCATCTAAATGTGTATTTAAAACAAAATATTCCCACAAAGCCGGTTTTTCGCAATCCATTTTTCTCCCTATAACATGTCGCTGTCTAACTAACGAAAACAACGACGATGACGACAGCCACAACAATAACAACAACGAGACGTCAAATGGTGAAGGGAAACTGCTACTGCTCGGAGCATCTGTGAAATGACACAAGTTCGAATTTAAATGATGTATCGAAGAGGCAATAAACCTGTCAAGTGATGCTACCAATACACGTCACAAAAATATCACCGGTCGCATTGTTATTATTCACCGAGATCTGAATCTGTTCGAGAATTTCCATATTTAGGTTGGCGAATATGGTATATACAGGGCTTTCCAGTAGTAAATACTTTGAGGCTAAAAATAATGATATAGGATTTTCACGATAAAAAGACGATGATGTCATTTTTAGTTATTTTCCTGCTTATCAGAATAAATATTAATTTACCAACCGTAAAAAAACTATTTATTCTCAACAGCCAGGACAATTTACAGCTAACGGGTTGGCAAAACTTCAAGACGTTGTCAGATCAAGGGGTAAAATTCCCCACTTTGTTTTGACGTTTATTGACATTCGATCATCGTCTAATATTTACAAGTTTTTTTGGTGCTTTTAAATTCATTGTTTCTTTAATAGTAGTTAATAAAATGCCGGAGCTGCTGAACAGTAAATGTCAAGAGATGATTACATCTTTTTTAAGCTATTTTGAACGAGAATGCCGAAATGTGGGGGCAGCTTCTCCCGCTTTTTTTTTCCAAAGGAGCCGTCCCTTCGCCGGTACCACCTCAGCTTCCTGGGCTTATTGTGGATAGTCCTAGTGTTCTGACTACAACCTATTCAGCCAATCCGTTCCCTGTATCAGCTCATACAGGTTCTTTGCTGGTTGGTTGTAGAAGTCTTCTGAAGTCATTTGGGTTCTGTCATACAGTTTCTGCCTTTTGTGGTCCAGCGACTCACAGTTGCATAGTATATGCAGAGCTGTTTCGGTATCCTTTTTGCATCTTCTGCATGTAAGGTCTCCGTTATACAGCCCTATTTTGTTTAGGTGCTCCTTTGTGGGAAAGTGTCCCGTAAGTAGCCCCGTTATGTTCATTTTTTGATCCGTCTGTATACCAGATCAGTTCATTCGCTCTACTAAGTGGTGGTGCGTTCTCTTCTTCAAGCTCCTTTCGATCTTTGATGACAATCTCGAAGTTCTTGCGGAAGATATATCTGGTGGTCATGTGGTCTGTTGGCATTTTGAAAATGTCATAATCCACATGCCTTATCCCTGTGTGTCCTCTCCCATGTGCCACGTCAACTTACTTACAATAATCAGAAGACAAGTAGAAGTTTTAATCTAGAAATACATTGAGATAGATTTGTTATTATGGAGTGAAAGTAATTTCTAAAACCTTTCGAATCAGCTTTGTATAATGTTAAATCAAAACGTCTCGCAGTTAATGTAATAAATTCGGTAAATGTTTTTGCAGAGGTATCATTGATTGGAATAATAGCGAATTGGTCATTATGCCAATTCAATACTTGGAATGTATTTAAATGATTATTTAAATAGTGTACAAATAAACAATTTTCATTCAAACTGCTCGATGAATTTCCGCTTTTTGTTTAAACGAATATAGGTACATAGTGAAATTCAATTATATATTCAGAGTTGGTAGTTTTTATTTTTGTTTTGAAAATATCGTAGTATTTCAACTATTTAGTTGTATGTATGATAAAAAATTCATGTTTCTGGCCTTTTTATTTGTGCTTTCAACTTTCTGCATTAATATTTTCGTCATATTATTTCCATTCCACATGAGATTATGAGAAAGACATTTGACTTTCATTCACTTCTAAGACCGACACCATATGACTCCAGACTTTTACCAATCTCTTTCTAGTTTTTCCGTTTTTTCCCATGTATTATGAGTATTTATTTTAGGGTGACATTCACTGAGACCTAAAAGATCTATTGTGCCCCCTTACTTCTACTCAGTTTCTGAGGAGAGTCTCAGAAACTAGTAGTTCCTTCAGTCCTATTTCCTGGAGGAATTTTAGAATATCTGCAGGCTTCAACTTAGGGAAATATTTCTCTTCTATTCAGTAATCTCCCAGATGCTGTGCTCTAGGTTTCTGAAGTGCTGTGCAGTTGGAAAGTATGTGGATGGAGGTTTCTTCTTCCATGCCACAAAATCTGCATTCTTCTTCCTCCACTATTTTGAGCTTTTTCAGGTGCCCATTCAGGCGACAATGTCCCGTTAGGATCCCTGTTGAAACTATTAGCGCAGTTTTACTTTGACTTATGCATTCATTTGATCTTAACAGGTGGTAGTCACCCAGAAGAGTCTTTGATTGTATAAGCCTGACTAGATCTTTCCAATGGTATTTTCCTTGGCTTCACCTATTACTTCCAATATTACATTGGGGCTGATTCCGCAAAAGGGTTCATGCCCCCAGAAAGGTATTCCAGTACCCCTTTTTGCTAGTTCATCTGCGTTCATCTGCTATTTCATTTCCTTAAATTCCAGTGTGTCCTGGAATCCATAGTAAAGTGACTGTATTGTTCTTGAATAGTTCATTGAGTTTGTCTAGGCATTCCCACACCATTTTGGATCTGATTACACAAGAGCTCAGTGCTTCAATGGGTGCTTGACTATCCGAAATTATGATAATCCTTTGTCTTCTGTATCCTTTATCAATTTTGAAATAGGCGCACTTTCTCATGGCGTGGATTTCCGCTTAAAAGATACTCGGGGCTTTTCCCAAGCTTTCAGAGTGTTTCGTTCTTGCTCTGAACACTCCTATCCCAGTTCCTTCTGTTGCTTTTGAGCCGTCTGTGTACCATTGAATGACATTCTTCCCAAATCTGGTAATGGTATTTGGATCCCATTCCTTCTTGCTGCTTAATTCCGTAACGAAGTTCTTTGAAAAGTTAAACTTTCTCATCATACCGTCTTGTGGCATGTCCCATGTTGTCTGATTTTTAAGAAGTGAGGAGATGGTTTTTCCTTTAATGATTCCCTCTCTACTTAATCTGTATCTTGTTCTTTCTGCAAAACTTTCCACCACCATGTGTAAAGGGGTTAGGTTGATAATCACTTCCATTGCTGCCGTTGGCATGTTCTCATTGCTCCTGTAATGCATATACAGGCTAGTCTTTGCATTTTGGAGAAGTTTTCTTTCGTTGTCAATAGGCTAGTTTTACTACTCCACGCAATAGCTCCATAAGTAATGATTTACTACTAACTATTTAGCTGAGAGGGTATTATTAATAATCAAATGTCTTCAAATTAAGAAGAATCTGAACCATTTTAATTGGGAAAATTTGGGATAAAATGAAATCTACAAATTTGTAACAATCACGGTTATAATGGACAATGGTTAAAAGAAAAAATTTTGAATAGATGTGGCTCTTGCCTAACTGTTTATTGCCTGGAAGTTAAATAAAGAAATATCACAGAAATTTATATGATGTGATATGAAATTTTCTATTTCTGTTCGTTTGGGACCGTTTCGATTATAGCTTGGACGAATTTTCTACATCACAATCCTGAATAACAAATTAGAAACGACATCTATTATCTGAGTTTCAATAAAATCGTTTATTCCTCCAGATTATTCTGTAAAAAGGGGATAATCCATAGTTCTTTGACAATTGGAGAAGTTAACCCATCTTTTCCTGTACATCTAATATTATAGAGACGCATTATCCTTATTCTTTTGAAGGATAACAACAAAGTGGAAAAATCACTTCAATAATCCAAATTCTCACGAATTAATGTTGTAAGGAAGAATTATTGGACGCTCCTGAAGATTTTCAGCTCATTATTAAAAATATATCCATCGGGAAGGACGAAACAAAAGGGTTCAAATATGTTTATTACTGAGGACCGCTATAAATTAACATTGATTAGGATTTTGTGTGATTATATCTGATTGTCTCCCAAAAGAGGTAATAAATAACCAACGATGTATATACCTGGTTTTTGTGTCCGTTTGAAAAGCGGGCCTAAAAGATAAAAAATACACGTCGAAATATTCTGTCTTTTACATTGAATTGCAATGTGAAAGCACTGACGACGGTAAATTGTATCAGCTGTGTCATTATTTTTAGAGCTTGTCTCGAAATTTTTTAAATGAGACATATTTATTTAATTTCAAGGTAAAATAGATGTATGCAAATGCGAATTTTCTATACGCGCAGACTTAATTAGTTTTTGTAGATCAGCTGCTATATTCATCTATACTACGTAAATATTTTTAAAAAAAGTTTGTTTTATAACCTCAAAAAAATCCCATTTTTGGTGTATTTGATTCCAGAGATGAGATCCTGGGAAGATTTCTATTGGATTTCTAAGGATTTTTTTGTAACAATTAATACCTATACCTTGTTTTTAAACTAAGAGGACGATTTGAATTTAAGTTGGCATTTCTGCAGCCTAGTGATTGGATAAATTGCCGCCCGTTTCACACTTGCTTTTTTGATACAGCTGACAACGATATTTGTCAGTTTTGTCACATAATACACTAGCCAAACAAGAAACCACAAGAAACGAAAGCCGGCGTAAATCCTTTGATGTTTTGGGGGCAAAATTTCGTGACCTTCAAACTGACGTTGACAGATAACGGATCAAGTTACACTGACAAAATTGTTCAAAAAATGTAAATTCAATGTTAACTACACGCAAAAAAGTGACACCAAAGAATCTCAAATAATAATTGTTTATTTTTATGACTTGTTCCGACCAAGTTTCAATTGTTAAACTCAAGTATGGAAAGGTTAAAGTTGATTTAACAGTTCAACTTTGACTGCTGCACTTATTCTTTCGTTCACTTCTGCTTCCTGTTTTCTATTGTTTTGCCTCCCAGATATTTGAAACTTTTCACTTGCTTCATCGGCATTTCATCAATTTCTATATTAAGGTGCTCTTCTTCTTGTCCCACCACCATTATTTTTGTCTTTTCCATATTCATATTCATGTTTCGTAGTTTCAATATATGCTTCCATGTTATTAAATCATGTTTCAGCTCTTTTTCGTTTCTAGCGAACAATACTAAATCGTCGGAAAAAACGCATTCAGATATTCCAACTACTTCTATATTTCTATAACCCATTTGAATTTGCTTAACTTTTGTTTTTACTTCCTTCAAAATATCATCCATTATCATTATGAATAATGTCGGGCTAAGTACTCCTTCCTGTCTTAATCCTTCTTTTGTTATGAAATCATCGGACTCTTTATTATCTTTCCTTACCCGGTTTCTGGTTGTTTCGTAAATGCATTTAATGTTATTTCTTAGTTTTGATCAAACTCCTCTTTGTTGTTGTTCCATATTTGATTTCTGGGAACGCTGTCAAAGGCTTTTTGAATATCTATAAAGCCGAGATACACTTTTTGATTTGTTCTCAGTTTTTTGTCAATTACTTGTTTCAATGTAAATACGTGGTCTTGGCTACTCCTTCCTTTCCTATAGCCGCTTTGGGATTCTCCCAACTATTTTTCTATTATTTTCCTAAGTCGAGTCTCTAAGATACTTTCGTAAACTTTCAATGCTGCGCTCAGCAATGTTATACCTCTATAATTGTTACAAATCGATAAAAACCATTATTGAATTCAATCAATTGCTTCTTCATCCACTGCCCTTTCAAAATCTTGCCCCCAGTGACTACTACAGGAATAGTAAGCTCTATGAAAATCAATTTGGCACAAAATAAAAATTATTCCGGCCTATATTCCTAAGCAAAAGCAAATAATGCATCAAAAAAGTTGTATGAAGACTTATAGAGAGGCTGGCAGCTCTTCCAACCAGTAAAGCACAAGAAAAAATCAATATTCACGTAACGAAAGGTATAATAAAATTTGAAAAAATATGTTTATAAAAGATTTGAAAAAAAAAACCGTTTAAAATAGTCATTAAATTGATTATTAACGTGCTTGTCTCGTAGCGTCCATTAATGTCCAGATAGGTATACAAAGCGGTAACATTCAAAGACTTAACTCGAAGAATTTACAATTTTATTGTAGCATATTTGTGTTATTACCAGCTTCGGATTTCACTCCATTTTAAGGAATAATATTTTTTTGTTAATTCATGCATAATATACAGGTTGTCTGGTATTTTTAACTGCATGTACTTCGATGGAATGAAAGACATTGAGGAGTATTCTTGAACAGAGACGTGGACTAGGGAAATAACTGTTTCTATTTCAGACTGATATCTTACAAATTGTACGTTCATCAATCCTTCGGCTCCTCAATGTATAAAGGACGAATGTAGCCTAGTAATAAGGACACACTAGATCTACAATGATGGAGGCGAAGAAGCTTTACATTCAATTGGGTCTTTAATGTCTTCCAATAACAGTTTTTCCGTTGTTTTGGGTCTTTCTACCCCACGTCACTAGCACCTACTTTTGTCAACATTTCTAGACATCGAAGATGCCTCGAAAAACCTTTCTACCTTATTATATTCACATTATCCTTCGTTATACTGACTTGTAGTATTTTTTACCATTTCTAGACCCCTACAAACATTTTCCTTTCCCCGCCTGTGCAAATAAAATTCTCCTATTGCTAATTTATTTAATCAAATCAGAAAATTTGTGACTAAACGTCAGTTGAGGTATTTTAAACGCTCGGTATTAATTACAACATGTAATAATTAAGTATATTGGCATGTGGAATGTTTTCGAAAGATTAAGTTAGTTGCTTGCTATTTTAGCTGGATGTATATTTGTAAAATGCATGAAGCTCCATAGATCAAACGTTTAAAGAAGTTGTACCGGTAATACAGGAAGGTAAATATCCGCATTACCAGTAGGCAATACCTTTTTACCTATTCTGATTATACAAAATAAATATATTAACATCTTCAGGACATTAGAAGAATCTTGAAACTTAATAATCTCTTCTTTTATCCATAATATTGTCAAACTCCTCTTCTTACACCTCTTTCTGAGCTATAATGGGGTAGACAGGGATTATTCAGTTATTGACTTCAATAAATCAATGCCCGTGAACCAAATTAATCAACTTTTAAGAGCTGGGAATCAAATTCCTTATCTGCATCTGTAGAGTAGGGAGGATGAGTGTAGGCTCACAGCACTTAGGCCTTAGTTACCCATTGTACATCCTCCCGAGGAGTTTTCCTCCTGGGTCATCGTCCACCCTGTCCTTCCCAGGAAGGTGGACAGGTCACTAGGAGACATCTCTTTTATATCGGCAGGTGTAGGCCAAGACTCACCGAACACACACTCTCTTATTGACGATAGCTCCGGACACTCGTATAAGACATGCCTGACAGTTTTATCTTCCTGTTCAGACATCCTGTATAGAGGTGTGTCCACTAGCCACATAGTATGGAGGTGTTTCCTTAGTTGACATTGGCCAGTCGAAAATCCTACTGTTAAACGTAGGTTTTTCTTGGTCATCGTCAAATATTTCTCCGGCGCCAGCTTCCCAGGGTCGCCCAGGGTGATCCTAGCAAGACTGCATCCTGTGATTCCATCCCATCTCTTAAGGGATTGAGCATGGGTGTAACGTTTGGCTAGTTCCGCAATTGTCGAAGTCGTTAGACCGTAGGTGTCACTGGGTCCTAAAATTTTTAGTCCATTCGCTTCCATGGCTAAAGAATCCTTTACTCCTGTCGTGCCCTTTAACCAACCCCAGGATACTAATTGGCAGGAACCAAATTACTAACATCCTCAAACACTGGAAGTATTTTAAAACCCTTCTCTAATCCTTCAATCCTTGGGATTAAATATTGATAATCCAGCTGCTTCCACGAAGGTCCTTGAAAGTCATTTCGACCATTTCTTCACCAGCTGTGTGTGAATCTTATGTTAATAACAGGTAAAGAGAATGTCCTTGGAGTACTCCTGTTTGGATTTCTTTTGCTGTTTGTGAGTATTTATTGGAAATTTCTTTATTTCTTGGGATTTGGGAAAACTGATATCGTGATTAGATTGCTCCAAACTGAACATATTATCGCTAATTTTCCTTTTGACCCTTTTACTTATAGATAATATAACCATAATATACGTTTATTTCACCATCTGGTACTGACATTTTCCATGATTTTCAACTATTAAATCAACCTTTTGAAAATATAAAGAATGCTAGTAGTAGATGTACCCCCCTAAATGTTCTTTTAATTCATTTTCGATCGCAAACGCATCTAATAGTAGAGATAATAAAAAACAGATCATTCTATGTATGTTTAAGCTTCCCACTCACGTAATACACATACCCATAAATTATACCAACATCGAATGGTCATTAATACATTGGGTGGCAATGCCTCTCTCTACCAGCAGCGGTGTGGTCCTTTTTCCCTAAGAATGTAATGAAAATGGACATATTCGAGTTACCTACTTGTATTTGTTCAAACGATATTTCCATAACAGTTCGAACCCCTTTGATTTGACTAATAAGGTATACGGAGCAACATTTACTTTAATGTCAATTAAATTTTTATTACGAAGGGGAATTGGTTTTAATTTTATTGCAAATGGTAGTACAGATGTTGGAAAAAAAAGGAAATGTTTTCATTGTAAAGTTTGTTTTATAGAAAGCGTCATTTTTGCCTACAAAAAAATACTTTCGACTGGAGATTTATGTCACTATTGATAATTACTAACACTCCGTCAGTTATTCTTATGAAAAAGATGAAGAAAACAACAAGCTGACGAAGCTTTTCCCATGGATTCACACCATTTTTATAACTGAGTCCAGAAGAATCGCTCCATTATGTCCTTAGAGAACACTTTATTTTAGTCTAGCATTGTTATCTTCCAAGCTTTTGTCTTTATCTACAGTTTTCTCTACCATCCTATAGAGAACTATCAAAGAGAACTGTCAAAATATGTCAGAAATCTGGAAGTGCTCACTTTTAATAAATTGTAAAAGAAGTTTTCATTTTATTCGATAAATTTGGATTTTCTAATGAAAAAGTTACCAAACAATGGAAGAGAAGCTACACTGGAGCCAATCTGCTTGGAAAAGCAGTTAATAGCTCACATGCTTTCTAGATAAACAAGAACCAGCCATTTAAATATCCTCATCTGTAGCTTATTTGTCGTACCCTCACAGAATTCGAGTCTTCTGTTGGGGTCGTCATACGAAAGGTGGTGCACCATTTTTAACTTGTATGGCTGTAATTGATTTTCAGCCAACACTCTGTACTGTACTTATACTTACTTCACAGATAGAAGCAACTTTAGTTAAAGATAAAGTGGGGTTTTTACTTACATTTCAGCGATTACCATTCGTAGAGAAGTTTACAACACTTTATTTTCACCTTCCAAATTTTATTAATGTAAGTGTAGCCGTTCAAAAGATACGAGGGGGGGGGACTTTCGAATAGCACTGTATAGAAATGCTACGTGTCTTCAAAAATGCTATTCCAACAAGAAAAAAAAAATAGAGAAAATCACTACCTTAAACTCTGCTGACAGCGGATGGACCTACTCCAAAAATTAAAAAAAGATGAAGCGGATCAGGTTCTTGAATCTATTTTGAACAAGAAGACCTTGGTAGGGCTAGAAAATCCCTTTGATGATGATGCTGATATGACAGTTATTGCAATAAACAAAGAAAAGGATGTTGTTGAGTTTATCCTCAATGATGATGGTTATCTAAAACCAAAATTGTCATTAGAGGTAATATTCAACATACTTTTCAGATAAATTTTGTTTACATTTTCTAAAATTAAAGAGATACACAATATTTTCTTATTTTCTGTGGAGTTTAATAGCTGTTATTCTGGAGCACTACTGTTATGACCGAGAGCATGAGTAGTACCCATGATCAAGCAAGAAACATTGATGATGACATCGATAATATCCGGAAAGAAAGCGCCTGGAAAAAATATACTCCAGGTCAAAATATCTGGCTTAACTCAAACCAGGCTTATAGTTAGCTGAACGTACGGCGCATACCAAATGTGCCTTGGAAACAGGCTTAAGCTTCGCTTAATTGCATTCGGATAATATGGCCATTAATCATAATTACATTTTCCAATTATTATCTATGTATAAAAAGAAAACTAGTTAGTTCCTTCGCATAAATTATGACACGACTTGAGTTTAAACGCGTCTAATAGGAAGGTGGTTTCAGGAGTAAAACTACCAACATTTCATCCGTCATAAATCTAGTAGTATGGCGTGTATGTATCTACCGTAGCATATATATACGCTCTCTTGTATTTCGAATAATGAATCCCCCGTGTTGCACATAATATTGTTACTGTATAATTAGCGGGCATGTACTTTCGACTGCTGTCTCTTGTTCTAGCAGTTAGAGAGATGGGGAGTTTCGGTTTTGTGTGTGAGGTCTCTCTAGTTGGTTTTGAAACTGAGTTACTAGTTGTCGTGACAGCAGAATGGTATGTTTAAGTGAGAATATTAGCGATGAAAGACTATAAGTTATACAATTTAACTATAAAATTAACTTTCTCAATATTAAATCATACTGTTTTTGAATCTTTCCTTATAAAAATTTGACGTTTCTCGGTTAATTGACTTTTTATTGCTTTATTAATGGGTTATTAACCTTGTTGTACGCCACTGTGTAGTAGCAGAGGGAGTGTCACTGATTGGACTCTTCTTATCACTAGAAAATATGAGAAAAACTGTGTTTAACAGTACAAACATGATTCAACGGTTTTAATATGTGTATTACTGACGCAACTGTAAGAATTTCTATTGTTTGTTAAAAAATAACTTTATTGACCACCTGCCTTCTAATATGAAAATCTCCCACGCAACTGATACACTTGGCTACGTTTACTTTTCCTTGTTCAACCATGTGGAAGCGACCTCCTGTCTATTTATTGTAATCTTTTTGGTAAATTTTGTCCATTACAATATCGTAGTCAATATCAGTTTTTTATATTCTGCTGCATTGGAGTCTTCTTTTAATTTCCACATGATCTAACCTCCCTAATTTTTCCTATAATTTTCTTTAATTCACTTCTGATTGATGAATAACTTTCAAAACAACGGTAGGCAACACTTCAATCCATACATTTATATGAATTGCTTCGTCCTGGGTGTCAGGAATATTTGAGAGGCAAAAATCCTCTTTTTATAAAAAATTTCATGTAACTGCAACTGTTTTTAACTAGGTATAACCCTTATACAGCTATAGCCAAAGATACGGAATTATGTCATTATCAAGAAATAGGATAGTCAAGCAAACATTAAAGCACTGAGCTCTTGTGTAATCAGTTCCAAAATGGTGTGGGAATGCCTAGATAAACTCAATGAACTAGGCAAGAATAATATATTCACCTTACTATGGATTCCAGGACACACTGGAATAGAAGGAAATGAAATAGCAGATGAACTAGCAAGGAGGGGTACTGAAATACCTTTCTGGGAGCCTGAACCCTTTTGCGGAATCAGCCCCAATGAATGTAATATTGGAAGAAATAGGCAAAGCCGAGAAATAGAGAAGATCTGACCATTGGAAAGATCTAGTAGGGCTTATACAATCAAAGACTCTTCTGGGTGACTACAACCTGTTGAGATCAAATGAATGCAAAAGTCAAAGTAAAATTGCGCTAAGAGTTTTAACAACATCCACATACTTTCCAACACAGCACTTCAGAATCCTAGAGCACAGCACCTGGGAGATTACTGGATAGAAGAGGAAGATTTACCTAAGTTGAAGCAGACGTCCTAAAATTCCTTCGGGAAATAGAACTAAAGGAACTACACATAATACTTGGGAAAAACGGAAAAACTAGAAAGAGATAGGTAGAAGTCTGGAGTCATATGGTGTCGGTCATAGAAGAAGTGAATGAAAATCAAATCTCTTTCTCATAATCCCATGTAATAATGGAAATAATATGACGAAAATATTTTAATGCAGAAAGTTGAAAACACAAATGAAAAGGCCAGAAACATGAATTTTTCATCAGATTGATGACTCCAGTAACTATTGAAGGTCCCTTACACAAACTTACGAGGTGCGTTCAATATTTTTTTTGCCATATACCGTATAATTGTGATTTAGCGAGTAAGCTTGACTCCTACGTGATTAGCAATAATCAAGAATATTCCAGAAATAGTAACTTAATATATCTTTGTCCAAATATGTAAGTGAACACGTGCATTTATCTGTTCACCACAAGTATATAACCGAATCGAGTGTGCGGTGAAATTCCTGTAAACTATTAAACGGGTTGACAAACGCATAGGTGACTTAAATCATGATGCTTTATGAGATTTATAATTAATGTACAAATACAGAAATCTATGGCTTGTTTCCTTTCTTCTAAGAAGTACACGGACATTTTACAATCGGCGCACGTAATTACAGTAGTTCTGTCTCTTTCTTCAAGGGCATTCTTGCAAAGATATTGATGAATGATGTACATTCATTCATTATATTTACCGTTTTTAGAAGGTCGTTTCTGTATAGATTGCTTGTATACGACATTTTTTCATATAACTATCCATGCCGTTCGAGAATTCGAATGTTTAAGAACAAAATGATATTTTTCTTCGAAATTATTCAAAAAAATCCAATTAAAATGAACAATTATTTTGCTTCATACATCTCCCTAATCTTAAAATCTGCATACCTTTTTGAAATTGAAGAGATAAAGCCTACCATGATAATAAGAAGCTATTTAAAAGCAAAATGTTGAGAAAACAAACGAAATTAAATATATATTAAACGATAATAAGACCAATAATGATGTACTCAGCAGAAACAATGACATCAACAAAGAATGAAGAGGAAAAATTGGGAATAACTGAGAGGAAGATCATGAGAAGAATATTGGGTCTTGTAAAAATAGAAAAGAATGAATATTGAATTAGAACGAACCGTGAGGTTTTGGACGAACAGGGGGTCTATTCTCAAACAGTGACATTTTTTGTCGCATGCGAGATTATACTTTTGTCAATTAAGGATGTATATAAAGAAGTAAAATCTCGCATGCGACAAAAAATGTCACTGTTTGAGAATAGACCCTCTGGAAGGTGAAGACGCTACATCAGTATCCTAGAATATGTTGCAGTGGAACCCAGGAGGAAGAAGGAGACGCGGTGGTCCAAGGTCAAATAATATCCTGAGGTGAATTAAACAGGAACAAAGATATCCGCTTTAACCAATCCTTTAGCCAGGGAAGCAGTTCGACTGAAAATTTTACGACTCAGCGACACCTACGGCCTAGCTACTTCGACAATTGCGGAACTAGCCTAACGTTACACCCATGCTCAATCCCTAAAGAGATGGGATGAAATCAAGGGATGCGGTTTTGCCTGGGCGTTCCTGGGAAGCTGACGTCGAGACAATACTTGGCGATGACCAGGAAACGTCTTGGGCACCAGCTCTGTGAAACTTGAGCTAATCATATTCAAGCAGTGTTGAATTAGCTATCCAAAAGTCTATCCATGAGTACCAGCAGGTATCCCACTATAGTTTTTTATACATTATAAATACTGGTCTATAACTACTACAACAACAAGAAAGGGAAATCATAGATGGAAATAAGAACTAAATGTCAAATGGTTAGAGAATTTAACATAGAGTGCCTTGAAAATGGTAATTAAACTATGAAAATTTGTGCTAAAATACTGTTTTTGATATTGAATCTAACAAAAAAAATTAAAACAAAATCGGTTGAAAAATGCGGATTTTACGGGGGGTGATTCCAAATAAATTGGGTCACACTGTATATTTCCTAATATTCAGTCCCATAATAAATGTATATATAACCTTACAAATGAAGCAAAATTTTGCTTATTTCATCACCAAATTACATCAAGAAATCACTGACAAATAGACATTACAAAAATTTAAAAAGACAATAAAATTCTACTTCTCGAAGGGCAACTTCCTGATTTGATATATAAACGCCCGCTATCCGTAGGGAACAATCATTCAAGATATCACATTAAGGTCCATTCAAAAAAATTTCCAGCCCTCTCTCACCTGTAAATAATATAATTTACCTGTCATTCGACGACCAGAGACAAACAAATCATTGATGAAATCCAGTTTTGGTCCCAAAAGTGAACATAAATCTATATTATATCGGACACATCCAATTAGACGGAGTTCGGACCTGATTCGTGACAAAGGTGGCTGGTCTTCTAACTGTCACTTTAGTTCTTTATTCCTTTACTTCGTACGACTATTATACGTTGATTCGAGAGAGCTGTGATTCGGTTTTGATAGAGTGTCGTTGTACACTGAGAAAACTGTTACTATTCAAAATTATTAGTTGTAGATTTTTTTTAGATGGAAATAAGACAGGGGGTGCACGAATTCAAAGCGCAAAAGAAAAATGGAAAATGGAATGAAAAAATCTGTCAGAGAGAGACCTGATCTACTAGGGATAACAAGGTCGGGAAAATGGACTTCACAGAAGGAACGGAAAGTCAACTCCAACAAGAATGACAGCTGAGTCAGGTGTGACCAAAGGTAAACCAAGAAAGCAATCTAACCTAGGTGAACACCCAGCACATCCATGCTTGGAACCACTCTATTCAGACCAAGGATGACTACCTTCTTTGTGGTCCCAAGAGCTGGTTCTGGTCCAGCATACGCCGTTGCATAACAATAATATTAATAATTCAGCTAACATAATTTTTAGAAACTTGACAATACCGTATGTTAAGGGCTTATCAGAAAGAATTAAGAAAATTGGTAACCAATTCAATATTAGAACTAGTTTTGAATCGAATAATACATTGAGATCAATACTAACAAAAACGAAACCAAAGAATGAAGAACAATCTTCAAAAAACTGCATATATCAAATATCATGTGAATGCGACAAATTTTATTTAGGTGAAACATCTAGACCATTGAAAGTACGAATAAACGAACACTAAAAATATATCAAAGATGGGGAATTCTTTAAGTCAGCTATTTGCAAACATGCTTGGGAAGAGGGTCATCAAATTCAATGGGATTCATCAGAAATAATATTAAAAGAACCCAATAATAAAAGACGTAAACTCAAAGAAGGTGCTTTAATACAACTAAATGCAGATAAATGTGTAGCTAGTATTTCAGCCGAATGTAGTCAAATTTGGTTACCAATGTTAGAAAGAGGAAATTTCCAATAATCAATTACCTGCGTTATCAGGATAGCATCATAAGTTTTTATCCAGGTTTTCTTATGATTTATAATTTGAATAGTTGTTAATCGATACACATTTCAATACACAAAATAACAAAACTGAGTATACATATTTCAAAAACTTAAATATTCATAAACAAAAAAACTATCAAGAAACGCGTTTTATTAACAACATTTCCAATATAAGCGGAAAAAACGCGCTATCCCAATAAAAACCGTTCCTGGAACGTGCACTTCACTGGATTCCATTTCTAGTAGACTATCATATCGTTGGAATGTCATAAAATGAAATATTTCATTTCACATTTGCCAGAGATATGATCTACTATGAATGGACCTTAATAAAAATTTGATAACAAAATTTTGCAGTCTTAAACTTCAAAATATTATTGATTGTCTAGTTGTCAAATTTTTTCTGTTGTGTGGGATAAAAAATTAATTTCTACTAATTTTTTCTTGACAACGGTAGCTGGAACGCTACCGAAACGTTGAAATAAAGAATTTAAAAATATTGTGGTTTAATTTCCCAAGAAATTGAAAAAAGGATTTAATATGGAGGTTGAAGTTGTCGAAATACTGGACGAAATAAGAAGGAGTAAAGAGAGATTTGACAAAATAGCTTTAAAAACTGAATCAAAAGACAGAGACATTCGCTTAACTGAAAAGGCCATTAAAATGGATAAGCTGATTATTTAACAATAAAACGTCTATTTACGATATTTGTTATCACAGATGGTTGATACTCCTCGTAAATATAAAGTTTGCATTTTATATAAAAAAAGGTAAAAATATAATAGTGACAATTATGCAATTACCATCGGAACTATTCTATTTTATATCGTTTTATCCAATTTTAATTTGAATTCTAATGGGTTATATAAATTTTATGCGAAAATAAACATTCCGCATTACTATGATACGCGTTTTATGATTGTTAGTCATTTAATTAGTCGATTAAATGTCATCTTCGATCAAATCAAGCTTTTAAATCGAATATTTTATTCGAAATAACGTTTTATTTAATTTAATGTTGAAATTATAACACAATTTTCCAGCGTTGGGAATCGTCTGATGAATAATTTTGAATTCCTTCCAAGTTTCGTTCACATATTGGCATGTATTATAGGAATTTTCACTCTTTTCCATTCATATTTTCACTATTCCACCAAATTCTATATTTTATCAACAATTCCATAAATTTTTTCACCTTTCCAGACATTTTTTCTCCACTCCATAAAGGTTTCCATACATTTTTCCAAATTTCGATCAATTTTTTACAATTCCGCACACTTTTTCACCATCCCGCACACTTTTTCACCATTCCACACACTTTTTACCATTCTTCCACACATTTTTTTACCATTCCACACACTTTTTCACCATTCCACACACTCTTTTAACACTTCTATAGCATTTCACAAATTTTCACATTATTCCAAATACTTTTACTCCACTCCATCTACTTTCCCATACATTTTCGCACAATTCCACACAATTTTTCAGTATTCTGTACACTTTTACTTCATTTTCCATACACTTTTATAAAGTTTCGTAGTCATTCACATAATTCCAAACCTTTTTACATCACTTCATACATTTTTAGAAAGTTTTACCCAACTTTTACCAATTCTATTAGACTTTTACTCACTCCTAGCATTTGCAAACTATTTTTCAAACTTCTATCAATTTCTCACAATTCCACACACTTTTTCACCATTCCACACAATCTTTTAACACTTCTATAGCATTTCAGAAATTTTCACATTATTCCAAATACTTTTACTCAACTTCATCTACTTTCCCATACATTTTCGCACAATTCCACACAATTTTTCAGTATTCTATACACTTTTACATCGTTTTCCATACATTTTTATGGAGTTTCGTACACATTCACATAATTCCAAACCTTTTTACAACACTTCATACATTTTTAGAAAGTTTTACCCAACTTTCACCAATTCTATTAGACTTTTACTCACTCCAAGCATTTGCAAACTATTTTTCAAACTTCTATCATTTTCTCACAATTCCACACACTTTTTTATCATTCCACACACTCTTTTAACACTTTCATAGCATTTCACAAATTTTCACACCCTTCCAATTACTTTTACTCAACTCCATATACATTTTCTAGTATTCTATACACTTTTACATCATTTTCCATACTTTTTCATAGAGTTTCATACAAATACACATAATTCCAAACCTTTTCACATCACTCCACACACTTTTTTATCATACCACACACTTTTTTACAATTCCACACAATTTTTGACCATTCCACAGACTTTTTCACCATTCCACACACTCTCTTAACACTTCTATAGCATTCCACACATTTTCACATCATTCCCAATACTTTTACCCAACTCCATATACTTTCCCATACATTTTCTCACAATTTTTCAGTATTCTTTACACTTTTATAGAGTTTCATACATAATCACAAAATTCCAAATCTTTTTCCACTATTCCATACATTTTTAGAAAGTTTCACCCAACTTTTGACAACTCTATCACTAACTCTAAGCATTTGCATACTATTTTTCACACTTTTACACCTCCCATAACCTCATTACTTTCCCCATATAAAAGAACCAATATATCATTTATTATTTTATGGTAAATATAATTTTCAAAAGACATTATTTACGACCCAACAATCCTTTGACCAAAATTCTTCGATAAATATAATTGCCTTCTTTTCAGAATACACTCCTTTTTAGAAAGCGTTTCTAAAGTTACCCCCTTTCTTACACAAAACAATAATTGTTGGTCCATCGATATTTTCTAGGTCGAATACGCATTTTGCTCCAACTGTCAGATAACATGAATATATTGTTATCCTTTTAGAGAAATTATGTTGCAAAAATCGTGCCATCATTTTAGGGTGTGAGATATAGCTTTAAGAATCTATTATGGCCCCAGCACCAGGAAGCCACCCCTCAACAGGTGGTAGACGGTTATAATTTATCATAGTTGAGTTATTGCTTGGTTAATGTTTAAATTTTATAGAAGTTGCTATGTTTATTTGACTCACACTAAGACTGATAAGTTTTCTACTCTACCCCAGTCTTTCTGAGATAAATCCCTCAATTTTTTTTCAAATTTTGTTGTAATTAGAAGCAAAAAATTGCTATATTTATGACGGTTTCTTATTCTTTTATCTCATCCATCAGAAGAAGACAAAAACTCGACAACCTTCTTTTTCACATAGTAATTTTCCTTTATAACCAGTAACTCATAAATAAGAATCTGCATTGGTTGGAATTTACAGCTAAGAAGGCGGCGAACCTAACACACACGGCAAATTTTTTGTCGCTAAAAACTCATCATATTTGACTGTTATGACGATTTTAAACACGGACACGTGTGTCCCTTAACCGATCTCCAATAGCTGATATTCACTACCGATGCGCATAACTCTTCACTACAACGGCATACCAAACAACTAGTTTTCATATCCAAACATCAACTAACCCTCACATGCATTATTTATATTTATTTTTCGTAAGAATTTGGACCATAATGGTGTGCGATAATATTAAAACTTGTCCTTCTGGTTTATAACTATTTTTTTTTTTCATAAAAACAAATAATTAAAAATGTTTTAATCCTATAAATAATTGATAATAATAGCTGGAACAATAGCACTACAAAATAATTATTATAAACGAAGGTCGTCTTGCAATTTTTTTTTACAATTAACTAGACAACTGTTTGGGATTTTATATAAAATTTTAATGCTGATTTTCAAATTGAAAACTTATGTTATTATTAACATAAAAATACTTATGTTTACGATAAATTTTTTAATCATTGCACTGTGTACCCAATTTGTTTTAATATATTACAAAATATATGTTAATTGGGGTTTTCAAGCAAAGGTTATTTATTACTTACTTTTTGGACCCTCGGCTTAACGTATAGGTTAAGAATGATGAATTTATTTGCAAAAATACAAAGTAATAAAGTTATAAATTATAATAAATATGTATTTGACCTAGAAGACCTAGAAATTATTTCACCCTAGAATTTTATAAAAAAGAATTTGTAATCGAAAGATCAAAGATATCTTATCAAAAGCAAAACTAAAAATACTATTTATCCTTGAAAATGGAGGATTTTCATGTGATTTATCTTAATGTTATTCAGTTTTAAATGAATGGTGAACATTATAACAACATTTTGGTCTGATATGAGAAAGATATATGTTCTAACCCTTCTAATAAGGCCCGAAATAAAAGTAGGTCTCTAGAGACAACAGGGGGTGAAATACAAGGTAGCACACACGTAAAATATTTAATACTATGGGAAAATTGAAGTGAAATTACTATAAAAGAAGATACAGACTAAGTAGAGAGGGAATCATTAAAAAAACCAGCTCACTTCTTAGAAATCAGACAACCTGGGACATGACAAGACGGTATAATGAAAAAGTATGAATTCTCAAAGAAATTCGTTACGGAAATAAGCAACAAAAAGGAATGGGATTCAAATATTATTACCAGACTTGGAAAGAATGCCATTCAATGGTATACAGACGGCTCAAAAGCAATAGAAGGAACTAGGAGTGTTCGGACCAGGAACCAAACACTCTGAAAGCTTGGGAGGAACCCCAAGTATCTTTCAAGCGATCCACGCCATAAGAAAGTGCGACCAGCTCAATATTGATAAAGCATACAGAAGACAAAGGATTATCATAATGTCGGATAGTCAAGCAGCCATCAAAGCACTGGGTTCTTGTGTAATCAGTTCCAAAATGATGTGGGAATTCCTAGACAAACTCAATGAACTAGGCGAAAACAATATAGTCACCTTACTATGGATTCCAGGACACAGTGGAATAGAAGGAAATGAAAAAGCAGATGAACTAGCAAAGAGGGGGACTGAAATACCTTTCTGAACCCTTTCTGAACCCTTTTGCGGAATCAGCCTCAATGTAATATTGGAAGAAATATAGGTAAAGCCGAGAAAAAGAGAAGATTTGACCATTGGAAAGATCTAGTAGGGCTTATACAGTCAAAGACTCTTCAGGGTAACTACAACCTGTTGAGATCAAATGAATGCATAAGTCAAAGTAAAACTGCGCTAAGAGTTTTAACAGGGATCCTAACGGGACATTGTCGCCTGAATGGGCACCTGACAAAGCTCAAAATAGTGGAGGAAGAAGAATGCGGATTTTGTGGTATGGAAGAAGAAACCTCCATCCACATACTTTCCAACTGCACAGCACTTCAGAATCCTAGAGCACAGCACCTGGGAGATTACTGGATAGAAGAGGAACATTTACCTATGTTGAAGCCTGCAGACATCCTAAAATTCCTCCGGAAAATAGGACTAGAGGAACTACTAGTTTCTGAGACTCTCCTGAGAAACTGAGTAGAAGTAAGGGGGCACAATAGATCTTTTAGGTCTCAGTGAATGTCACCCCTAAATACATGAAGATACATTTAGACCAGAATATAACCAGTGTTAACAACAAATAGAAAAGTACGTTATATATTATACTGATTCAGGTACATACAGTGTATGGGGTGGATTTTTTATTGAAAACAAATCAAAAATAATCCACTTGAACTTAATAATAGGTAAAATAAAATCTCGATGCTCGATCGGTAAACAAATTTCATTGAAATTTTGTTAGGACCTTCCTGTAATATACATATGGTCATTGGAATAGTCCCAGTCACACTTTCCTGTTTGCTTTGCTTCAAGTGGGTGTTCAATATGCCGCTACGAAGAATACTTTAATAATATATATCGATTTTGGCTACAAATAGATGGCAGAAAGTTAAACACAGAATAGGGGACTGAACTCGATGTATGCCATTTAAAGGACACCGAAAAATTTAATTTAAATTTCACTTCGTTGTCAGAGTCTTTTTAATTTATTTCTATAAATATTTACATAGTTTTGATAAAAATTGTGATTTTTGTATCTAAACTTATAAAAAATAAAGGAGTACATTTTTTAATTGAAAATATTGCTTTTGTTTTTTGGCGATTTATTTTCTTTTTGCAGGGCTAATAACCTAACATGTCCTTAACATGACTGTAAATTTGGAAGCAAAAATAATGTACAGGGTCGGACTTATAAAAAACTACAACTACATAAATCACAGGATTCCAAACTAGATAGAAAAAGAAGTTCGTAACGGAATTAAGCAACAAGAAGAAATGGGATCCAAAAACCATTACCGCAGATTTGGAAATAATGCCATTCGATGGTATACAGACGGCTCAAAAGCAATAGAAGAAACTGGGATAGAAGTGTTCGGGCCAGGAACCAATGAAACCAATGAAAGCTTGGGAAAACCCCAAGTATCTATCAAGCGGAAATCCACGCCATAAGAAAGTCTGCCCAGTTCAATATTGATAAAGGATTCAGAAGACAAAGGATTATTATGAGTCATATTTCAGGGTGAACAGGGTGCAATAAATGGGGCTATAAATTTATGGCGCAGATGACTTCAAGAAGTGGTAAACAATAATGGTGGCCACATTCATAATATTTCAGTCCAAGTTTCAAAGTTACTAAACTGTATTCATAAATGTGTTATTTGTTGAAATGTTATGGTTAAAGTATAGTTAAAGTGTTTTGGATAGTTGATCTACGGAAAAAGCATATTAGTACAATTATAGCTAAAACAGTTTTCATTTGCAACCAGCTCAAATGAAATGTTATATAATTTTTTTTATAAGTCCAACCCTGTACATTATTTTTGCTCCCAAATTTACAGTCATGTTAAGGACATGTTGGGTTATTAGCCCTGCAAAAACAAAATAAATCGCCCAAAAAACAAAGAAAATATTTCCAATAATTTCGATCCACAGTGTATGTAGATACATGAAAAATGAATTTTCCCCTTATTTCTCGGAACTGGCTGGCACAACAATAAAATCTTTTAATACTGAACCTCGACGAAGTTTCCAATAAATCTGTCAAATGCGACAGTAGTACGACATGCAAATGCGCCTGTATGATATTTGGATATTTTTGCATTTTCTCCCATTCTCTTGGTGACGTTGTCTCGTTGCAGATGGACGGGCTGGATATGGGGCAAATAAACGACCCACCGGCTACCATAAAAGGTCGCCAGACATACCCGATGACAGATACATGATATTGTTATGGAAATATTAATATAGAACGGAGAAGAAAGGAAGCATAAATTCGAGATAGGTATGACGTGTCTCTGCGATTCGTATAACCGTTTGAAATATTTGAAACGATTTCGTTTGTGAGAGTCTCAACTTGGAATTTGGCGTCTTTGAATAATTGATTCGGAATTTTATTACCCGAATTAAAGAATCGGTAACCGGGGGCTTTGGAAAAGTTTGCACTACAACAACAAGAAAAATATATAAGAAAGATTGGATTAATTTAATCAAAATTGAATATCAGGTGAAACATCTAGCTAGACCATTGAAAGTCCGAATGAGCGAACATAAAAAATATGTATATCAAAGATATGAAATTCTTTAAGTCATGCTTGGGAAGTGGGGCATAAAATTCAATGGGATTCGACAAAAATAATATTGAAAGAACCCAATAATAAAAGACGAAAAATCAAAGAAAGTACTTTAATAAAACTAAATGCAGATAAATGTGTAGCTAGTATTTCAGCCGAATGTAGTCAAATTTGGTTACCAATGTTAGAAAGAGAAATTTCCAATAATCAATTACCTGCGTTATCAGGATAGAATCATGAGTTTTTATCCAGGTTTTCTTATGATTTATCATTGGAATAGTTGTTAATCGATACACACTTCAATACACAAAATCACCAAACTGAGTTATAGATACATATTTTAAAAACAAAAATAATCATACACAGAAAAGTAACAACAAACGCGTTTTATTAACAACATTTCCAAAATTAGCGGAAAAAAGCGCTATCCCAATAAAAACCGTTCCTGGAACGTGCACTTCACTGGATTCCATTTCTAGTAGACTATCATATCCTTAGAATGTCATAAAATAAAATATTTCATTTCACATTTCACCAGAGATGTGATCTACTATGAATGGACCTTAATAAAATTTGACAACAAATTTTTGTAGTCTTAAACTTCAAAATATTATTGATTGTCTAGTTTTTATTGTTTCGTTGGGTCAGATAGGGACCAAAAATTATTTTATTATTAGTTAATCTTGACAAAGGTAGCTGGAACGCTACCGAAACGTCGAAATAAAAAATATTGAGGTTTGATTCCCCAAAAATAAGAGAAAAAAGAATGAGTAATGCCACAAGGAGCTTACAGAAGATATTATATTGTGAATTTTTCATTCTTCATCTAAACAGCTAACAGAAGTATTAAGATTGCAAGAAATGGTAAAACTTTCTCAAGGTCCATTCACACCTTACTATAGACTCAAATACCTGAGAAGGTATATTCATCTCTCCAGTTATCACATATCCTCCTCCATAGACAGAAAAATTATTAAAATGTAATATATCGTCGATAAGAACGGAACAGTTTATCTTCTAATATCTACACTGGTGCTACTAAAATGGAGCCGCAGCTCAATCCAGTTTACACTAAACATCCAATAGTCAATCTTATCAAAAAGAACTAGATAATATAAAAAAAACTAAATCTAAAAATTGAGTTTATGAGGGTCCCATCCCTTGTTGGTATTCGTGGCAATGAAGAGGCAGATCTTCTAGCGCGGCAAGCTTCCACAAGTTCGGTGAATGTGCCAAATGTTGTGCCTAGCGATTTTAAAGGCTACATAAAACTAAAAGTGCTCAGTGCATGGCAAAATGAGTGGGAAATGTCCAGCTCTAAGCTCCGCGATGTGAAACTGTAGCGACAAAAAAAACTGAACTCAGGGAGGACCAAGAGAAAATCAGTCGACTCTGATTAGGGCACACCAATTTAACCCATGAGTTTTTAATAGCAAAGGAAGACAAACCAACCTGCAGTATATGTAACAAAGACTTGACAGTGAAGCATATAATAGGTGATTGCTCCAAATACCTGGTATCAAGAAAACAAAATAAGTTACTAGGCAATTTGAAAACTGTTTTTGGTGAGCAAACAGACGCAGAACTGGGGGTTAAATTTCTTAAAGAAACCAGACTATACCACCTCTTATAATTATTTGTACATGTACCTATTTTCGTCGCTAATAACCTTGTTGGTTGGAGCGACGTTAAAGAACTGAAATTAAAAAATAATTAATAATTGTTAGAGAGAGACATTAATTTAAATGATTTTAATTATATTATGGTATTTTCTGAATGGTTCCAATATATTTTATAATGTAACTTTTAGCATAAATTCGTTTTTAAATAAATGTATCTAGATATCTTGAAATAATCCTGATTTATGTACTTCCTAAGGTACGCAGCAATTACAGAAACAATATAATTAATTTTTTTTCACTACTAGCTGTGAAAGTGGAAATGCTAGTTTGTACAACTAGTGCGCAAAGCGTCACTTTTCCTACGAGCGCAGAAGTTTGCGAGTGGGAGAAATGATTTGCGTACGTTCGATTAAATTTCAAATACAAGCTTAATTGATTCTCAAAATATAATGTATAATTAAAAAATTAATATAAATATCAATTATTACACAGCACATTCGCCATTTTCTGGTCTTTTCAGCGGTCAATGAAAATCTATACCTAAGAAACGTGATGAAAATATCATACAAAGACAATTGGAGCATATTCCATACAATGAACATATTTTGACACCCCAAACAAGAGAGAGTTTGACATTTTTGTATGTCGCAACTTTTTTTTTTAATATTTCTAGTTCTAATATTCTTTTGTTTAATAACTTTTTTCAATTTGTTATAAAATGTTGTAATAGTTATTTACGTAACTAGTTATATTGTTTAAAAAGCGTAATATTTGCCAAAACGAGCGCCAGCGAGTTCTGCAAATTACGCGAGTTGAACAATGTCGATCTCTTCATAACGTGTTTACGTACAACGTTTTATCTAATTCCGCGCTTTCATAATATTTCATAAAATCTTCAAATACAATGATTATTTTTTCACTTGTCAAAATCTGACATTTTGGTAGTTTTAACTAATAGCAATACATTATTCTAGCCAATCATTCGGTATTATAATGATAATTTTGCTTCATCATCGATAATACCTTGTTTACATTGAAACGTCAGGATTTTACTTTGAATTTGTCATTTTTGACAACTAAAAGTGCTTCAAAGTTTATTGAAAAATGAACACAAACCGATTCAGTACCATCACCCAAGAGAATATTGAGCATTTAATACAGAATTCCATTCCACAATTGATGAAAAAAATAATCTTCCCAAATACAACTCGTTCTCCAAATTTTATCACATAATTTTTTATTGTCATCACTCAAACTTGTTTATTTGAGGCAAAAACGTTCAATCAAACCGAATTTAGATAAAATCACGAGTCCATTAGGACGTTTTGTTTTCATATTTTTGCCAAATAAACAAGTTTTCGTGAAAAAGAAAAAAATTATCGATAAAATTTGGAGCACTCGTGGCCAATCAAATTACCTACTTAATTTCAAGTCATGTGTCAAATTTCATCCAATCACCTCTGTATTACAGCGATAATACCCTACATGTGGTGTTTTCAGTTTGGTGTTTATTTTTTATTAAAAATTAATTAAACGTCAAACTGACAACTGGATTGAAAATGTCGCGAAGATATGGAATTGCATCTAACGATTCAATTAATTTACCAATTGTAATTTTCACAACTGTAGTTTTGAATAAAAATGAATAATATTTGTTTGATTAAAACTAATAAATTATTAAACGTCAGATTGACAATCAATTTTTCGATATCTACAAAGTAAAAAATTATCTTATCGAATACTCCTCGGGTCTTGATAAATACTCAAAATTTTGTCATAGAGAATGCTTCAAGCGTGTTGCTCAAAGATAATAGTCTATGACAAAATTATTTCGGTATTATCAAGACCCTAATGGTGTTGGAAGTATTGTTACTATGAAGTAGGTATTCACGCAGAAAATTGACTTTCTTTAAATAACTGGGTCCTTAATAAAGTTTCCAGTGTTTATGAATCTTAAAATACCATTGAATTAAAATAATGGGGTAATTGTCAGTTTGAATATTGAAATAATTGTCAGTTTTGACAGTACCTAATTGATAAATTATCCTTTGAAACTCATGTGGTATCTCTATGTTGAAGCTGAAACAGTTACGTAAAGTTTTTACATTACTCTTCATAACTGACGTATGAAGGTTATGAAAAATGTGACGTTACCTTACGTTAAGGAGTGACTTAAAGTGTCACATTTGATAGCGGAATTAGATGAATTAGTTGTTAATAAACGAGGGGTAAACTGCAAGTGGAAGTAGGTGTACACCGCAGTGAAAGTATGTGGAAGTTAGGTGGAAGTATGTGGAAGTTTTATCAAATTTAGAAATATTGAACAGGTCATTATACAGGGTGTTAATGAATAGGTGTTACAAACTGAGAGCGTTTAGAAAATGAGTAAGTTGGCGCAAATTTCCTATCGACATGGGTCGTTGGAGCTTGAGTTTGCAAGATACAGGGTGTTAAAGTTACCCATACAGCAGGTAAAAATTTGTGTGCTCGTTAAGAGAGCGTGTTGCTCTACAAAAAGGTTGCATGGGTTCTTACATTGTCAACTAACCTAAGAACAGTGTGTGGAAGTCTGGTGCAAGTATGTGGAAGTTTGGTGGAAGTTTTGTGGGAGTATATGGAAGTTTTGTCAAATGTGGAAGTAGGTGTACAAGATTTTTGCCGGCGGTTAACCCCTCGTTAATAACCAACAAAATTTGTATAACTGAAATGATCATTTTCCTCCAATTAACGCATGAATATATATTTTTCATCATTTAAATATTAGAGCATCGAATCGACCGAAACATCTAAAAGCTCTCCGTCCACCCAATCTCCATCATCTAAAAAATCATCGATGAGTTATGAATCGTTTAAAAGGCAAGGCGAATCATCTGAATGAGTGAATTTAACCCCTCTCCAGCACAGGTAAACTAAGAGGCGGTGCTTGAATATGCCGCCCGAGATAGTCATTTAGTCAAATGCCGAACGCTGAGTCGTACGACCGCTCGGCACACTCACCGTCGACATTCAATTGTCACAACATCGCCCCCGGCCACCTGGACAGGACGAATTTTGAAAAGTGCCAGTGGTCCCTTATCATTCAGTGTTATCATTCGCAAAAATTCCTGTACGCGAGCGCCACCCGAATCGAGTCGAAAGCCCACGAGGGTGCGGTGGACGCGCCGCCCTTATCTGAGCCCCCTCCACGCAGATCGGCGCTTGTTAGACAGCACCGCGACGCCGATCTGATCGTACGCTACCTGCACCAATCATAACTGATAAAATGATATACGGAGAGTTAAAGTGATTTTTTTTTGGTGGACTGTGACTTGTGTTGTGTTTTGAAAATGTCTAGAAGAAAACAGGCCAGGCCGATTCGACTGCTTGAGGACGAAGATCCTACGGCCCCGACCGTTGATAATAGCGGTAAGAATTTACTCGGGAATCTTCTATAGTGGAAGATATGGTTAATCATTTGAAAGATTAAAGGGAATTTCACTTTTTAATGTTGGAATACACTTTTTTGTTCCAAAAACCTTATTTTTAAAAAAAAAGCGTGTCAGATAATTTTGAAAATATCAAAAAGTTTCCCTTTTCGGAATAGATTGGATCATAGTAACTCACAGAATATTTGAAGGTTTTTATATTATCAATATTATAGAATATCATTTTTACTATTTTACAAAAGAATGTAATTTGAGTGTAGTTTTCTTCCAAAGGGGATACAGTGTGGTCTCTCTATTTTGAAGCAATTCAAGTAAATTTAAAAGAAAAAAGATTGTTGTGCATTTTTATACAAAAGGTTCTTTCACCCAGCTTCAATTTTGTTTAATATTGCCATAGGCCAGTCGGTATGGGTACAAGTAATTAGCAATACAGCTCAAAGTATGTAGATTAATATAAGAAAAAGTTTTTTTTTCGAAATTTTTCAATATTTTTCGCTGGGAGAAAGATGGAGGGGAGTGGAGAATACCAGCGTGTAGGGGAAGTGTTTTACAATAAAAACGGTCTCTTGCGTTTTTTTCGTCCGATCAATGGTTTGTCCGTAAAAAATTCGGTAAACTAAGTATGTGTTCCGCATCCGCGCGACTTTACTGCATGACGGAAAAAAATATAAATATTCAGTCAGAATTTTTTTCGATCTTTGGTGAGAGTTAAGGTTGTAAATAATAAATAAAAGGTGATAAATTAATTTTTTACATATTTTTATTGGAAAAAGGTATGGAAAAAATTATATAACAATCATCTTTTATACATTTTCACTGTATACATTTTGTTCGTTGAATATTAATCTTTATATCACATGAGTAGGAAATTTTATTTTGAAAAAATAAAGAAGATTCCTACCCGAATCTATAGAAATTGCTATTTTCGCTTATATTACGAAAGATCATTGAATGATATGCAGATATGCATCAATGATTGAAATATTAAAATCATTAAATTATCACAGCTTATACGGGAGTCAAATTTGTTACTAATTTATAAAATCCCTCATATTTTAATACATATTTGAATAAAAGATCTTCGAATATGAATTACAACTTAAGGACAAAAGATAATTACCAAATTGAAAGATTTAACTCTGCAATAATGGAGAAAACACTATTTATAGAAGGCTTAAGGATGTATAATAGCCTACCACTAAGCGTCAAGACTTCTACTACTGTAAAACACTTAAGGTCAAGATTAAGGCAAATTTATTTTGTGAATTAATGCTTGTACTTATCTTTTTAAATTTTTGTAATTTGTAATCTGTTTGTTATGCTATAGCTTATTATTACTACTATTCTATTCTATCCAAAAATGTATGTGAATTAATTAATTTTGTGATTATATATTCTTGATCTTAGTTTCCCCAACATTTCCACGCAAACCCCATTAAAATTACTCCAGTTTTATCAAAATTACAGTATTTAATATATATATTTTCTTGTAAATTCAAGATTCCTAAAATTTACAAAATGATGAAAAGTGCCGTATTTCGTAATTAGGTAAAATTAATTATCCGTAAATTTTATCTATGGAACAGACCTAAATAACTTCGAAAAATTGTTTCAATGCCACCTTATTATATAATATATTTTTTATTGAGATACTTGGTTTTTTTTAGAATATAATATTTATATTATATATGAGTAATTTGCTAAAAATGATTATGTGCTATGCCAAAGAAATTCCATCTTAAAGCCGACACTTTCCTCTTCAAAACGCCCTATTACAATAATTTATATCTACATTATAACAGTACAATAGTTTATAATGTACTCCGCCGCGCTTCAGAAAATAGAGTCGCGCGGATGCGGAACACATACTTAGTTTACCGAATTTTTTCCGGACAAATCATTGCTCGGACGAACGAAACGCAGGAAACCTTTTTTGTTGAAAAACACTTCCTCTACACGGTGGTATTTTTTATTTTCCTTCACCTTCCTCCCAGCGCGAAATATTGGAAAATTTCGAAAAAAAAAGTTTTTTGATTTTCTTTTTCTAATTTGGGAAATCGATAGACTTTTTTTTATAATAATCTACATACTTTAAAGTAGGTACTTATGGAAAAAAAAATCAGCCGTATTGATAATTACTTGTAGTTGTTACCCCTATCGTCTGGCCCAAGGATTATCTATCATTTGTGGAATAAGGTAGATAATTTACGATATATTTATTATAAAGGATGAAATTTTAATAATTTTAACAAAATATACAACAGTTCTAGGTCAAATTTGTTGACCAAATTCTAAATATCTTAAGACAATTCAACTAAAGTAAATATTTATACAGATTATGTTGCAATCACTATAGAAAATATGGAAGAAGAAGGTATAATGATGAATGGAGGTATAATGATTTTTCAACTCCAATTTCGAATACCTGAAGAGTTCTATTTATCTTAAAATAATGAAATACCTCTGGAAATTTTACAATTAAATTTTTGATAGTATTATTTGCAAAAAATTAATAAACAAGTAATTGAAGCTTTTTGGAAAAACTAATAACCATTAAATTATCTAATAAAGTGGCTGCTCCTCCAGGAGCTGGTAGTAGCGAAGAATCCTCGACCAAGAAAGCAATAAACGTTCTTAGTAGTGTAAAGTTTACGTGGGTTTTGCTACTCTATTAATTATCTCCGTTTTCTCAGTACTATTCCACTCAGATTTAGTACCGATTTTCTAGCATATTTTGTTGAAAAATAAAAACCATCAACCTCTCACGGATTACATTCAATATTTGTTTGCATATTTTACCGATAACAAAATTGCATGGCACGATTATCCCGAGATTTATCAAAAAACCAGATTTAATATAATACGCTGTCAACTCGATCCACGATAGCATTCAAGCTCAAATAATATTCAACCAACCACCTGGTCGTTTAAGAAACATAATTATATGTTCATTTTAACAGAAAACTTCTCTGGAATAGTTATTCAAACTTGTGAAATTGATAGACAATAATTTATTATAATATGACGTAGAAAATTTAATAGATTTTTAATGGAATATAAATAAAACATTTTAATTAATATAAATGGGACTTTTTTATTAATAATATTCGTGAATATTGTAATTTGTTTAAATAATTAATAATCTTTGACATCAATCATAACCTTAAAAAAAGCATCAAGGATAAAAAAGACGTTGTTTAAGTCCTGAAACAGAAACCTTCAAATTTTATATTATTTATCTTATTCCTTTTGGGTTACGTACTGTTACACCACTGCTATGCATCCATATTCATAAATTTATTGACACATTCATCTATGAATATATTATCAACCTAATTTTTTTAATAATACTGAATCTAAGGAGATGATTCAATAAAAACTTGCTTCATATTGGTTGAATATGTGACACATTATTGTCTATCTAGCTCACTACCGACCTATTTACAACAAATTTAACAAGGAACAAAGCAAGGGAGGAACTAGCAATCAAAATTGAAGGATTTGAGGTGGAATTAAAAAAGTTTTTCGTTTAATATTATACAGTGTTTGCTGTATTTGCCGCTTTGTAGAGCACAAAATTAAAAAAAAAGTATTTATTGAGACTGGAGCAGTGACCAAACGTAATTAAAAAAAATGCAGGCAAGAAATTTCAATAACCGTATTGACATAGATTGATGATTCTGAATCCAGTGGTATAGCTTTATTTGAGAAAAAAAATGCCTAATGTACTTTTGTCTTTTTTGGCAAAGAAAAATTACCATAGAATGTCTTGAAAATAGTATATGGGCTATGAAAATTTGTGCCAAAATACTGTTTTTAATACTGAATCTAACAAAAAAAATAGAATCGTAATCGGTTGAGAAATGCGGATTTTACAGTGTATATAAGTATATAATATTCAAACACACAAATTTTCTAAGGGCCTACACCATCATCAAAAACCCTGCACCGAAATCTCTTTAGGAACAGTAGTTGTCATTAAATTATCTCACCACAATGTGCTGCTTCTTGCTTGTCTAAGTACGGTGTCTTGGACAACAAATGGGAATAGCTGTTGGAAAAATCTCAAGTTTGTACTTGATATACTTTTCCCAACTTTTTTCAACTGATAACTTTTCAACACTCACACGATTCAAGTCCTTATTAAAGGACATTATCTGGGACTAAAGTAAGCATGAAAAAAAAGGCATTTATTTTATTTTACAAAATTTATGATCGTTGCAGATGGTCTTGTAAAAATTCGAGCGGTCTTCTGAAACCGAATGTGGAGAATTTCAATTTTCCAAATACCGCTAACAGTCCAGTGCTCATAAACAGAACAAAATTGCCGTAATAAGAACAAATTATAGACAATTTATAGGCCAATAATATTTATAATTCACTTTTTGTATAAAAAAACGGATAAAAGTCGCTGACATGATATGGGTATCGTTTATATTGGACTCCGACGGAAAGCACTGTCACTCATATCATACAATTATTGAAAGTTTATTATAGATATTAATTTTAATGTGGTGCACTATACAGAAGTGGGTATTTTGAAATGGAATTTTTATACTCCAAGGACTTATCTGTAAGAAAAGTTAAGTTCTTCGTACTATTAACTTCCTTAGAACAGAATTAATAAATTTACTAAACATGTACGCGATAGATTTAGATGTTATGTATTTATATTAAATGCTACGCAGCCACTAAATACCTGTAACTGAATTTAATCCTTTCATTATCTAAATACTTCCTGCGTAACTACATTAATTTGTACGGCTTCTCCCTCTCTAATGTTGAATCTTTGATCTTCTATAAGAAGAAGTTCAGTTAGAAAATTAAGTACTTTTAATATTCTCAGAAATGAAAAAAGTGTATGGAAAGAGTAAATATTAATTTTATATAAAATTGTGTCACAAAAAATGCGTTAGGACTTTAACGAGGTATGTTACTTTTTTTTATTAGATAAAATAAATGATAAAATGGAATTTATGAATTTTATTAACAGTCAATTTACTTAAATATTGATGAATTCATCAGGATTTTAGGTGTGACCAAATCAAAAAGGATATTAAATCTGAATAGGATATAAATTATATTCAAGTTTTTTTTCGGAAAAGGAAGCAAATAAAAAAAAATCTAAGGGGGATTGAGAAATCAGCATGTTTTTTTAATGCATTTTTGACATTTATTGATTCTATTGGACATAAAGTTTTTTATATATCGACTTAATAGGCTAGCTTGAAATTTCTTCAGATGAATGTAAATACAGGGTGCTTGAAATGCAATGATCTTATTGGTAGGTCAAAGGGAGTTTTAATATTTTATCTTTAAAATCCCATTTTTAATCTTTCTGTTATTCAAGAGTTATAAAAAGATTATCAGTTATGGGAAATCCTAGAAGAAAGCAGAATAAAGTGCGCCAAGTTAACCTAGCATAACCTCTACTTTCCACTGTCTTGTCTGTAAATAATGGGAAATACATATGATGTGAAGAGTAGGTACCTCTGTTCTAACCTCAGTTTCGCACCATTTCTTAATTTAAAAAGTTGCCAATAATAAGATTGTGAATTTCACACTAGAAATAGCTGCTTTCTTTGATAGAGGTAGCTGTAATAACTTTCTAAACTTGTTCTGTAGGTAGCTTTACATTATATACTTAATACTAACATCAACTTTGCTTAAGCTTTCATCCCTCGAAAGATGGTAACTAAAACTTCTTATTATCTATGGGAAAAAATATTGTATTGAAAGTGCATTATGAACTAGTGCGTGTATGTATGTACCTACCTATGTATTTATTTTGGCATTGACCTAAAAGATCTATTATGCCCCCTTACTTCTACTCAGTTCCTGAGGAGAGTCTCAGAAACCAGTAGTTCCTTCAGTCCTATTTCCCGAGGGAATTTTGGGATGTCTGCAGGCTTCAACTTAGGTAAATATTCCTCCAGTAATCTCCCAGGTGCTCTGCATTAGGATTCTGAAGTGCTGTGCAGTTAAAAAGTATGTGGATGAAGGTTACTTCTTCCATGCCACCAAATTTGCATACTTCTTCCTCCACTATTTTGAGCTTTTTCAGGTGCCCATTCAGGCGACAATGATCCCTGTAGAAACTCTTAGCGCAGTTTTACTTTAACTTATTCATTCATTTGATCTAAACAAGTTGTAGTCACCCAGAAGAGTCTTTGATTGTTTCCAATGGTCAGATCTTCTCTATTTCTTGGCTTTACCTACTTCTTCCAATACTACATTGGGGCTGATTCCGCAAAAGGGTTCAGTCCCCCTCTCTGCTGGTTCATATGCTATTTCATTTCCTTCTATTCCAGTGTGTCCTGGAATCCATAGTAAGGTGACTATATTGTTCTCGCCTAGTTCATTGAGTTTGTCTAGGCATTCCCACACCATTTTGCAACCGATTACACAAGAGCTCAGTGCTTTAATGGCTGCTTGACATCCGACATTATGATCATCCTTTGTCTCCTGTATCCTTTATCAATATTGAACTGGGCGCAGTTTCTTATGTCGAGGATTTACGCTTGAAAGGTACTTGGGGTTTTTCCCAAGCTCGAATTGTTTGGTCGTGCCAAACACTCCTAACCCAGTTCCTTCTATTGCTTTTGAGCCGTCTGTGTATCATTGAATGGTATTCTTTCCAAGTCTGGTAATGGTATTTGGATCCCATTACTTCTTGAGTATAAAACACCAAAAAGTACTTGTAGTGTTAAAATGGGGATGCAACAATTAGAGGCAGTGAAGAAAAAAAAAATTACAATCTGGGAAATACTCTTGACAGAATATGGGATGTGGAAAATGTATCCAGTAGTGCCTCCCTCTGTGGGAACAATTTATAAACTAATTTGGTGTACCTACCTTGAGCCTAATTTGTATATAGTAAATGTACGCTCTAAAAGCAACTACAGTATAAATTGTGCTGAAGAAAAAGAAAGTTTATTCCAAAAATTAACTAAAATCGATCAGTAATCAAACTGATTAAAATTTCGGTCGTTGTTGATTTTTTTTCTTTCGGTTAACTCCAGTAGCCGATGTTTAGATTTCGCTTAGTTACAAAGTGGAACGGTTTTTTGGCCTTGCCGACGGCATACCAATCGATTTGTTACGTAACAAAACCACTTTGATGGATGGTAGAAAACTGGTCAATTTTTAATGGTCTAATCGTTCATAGATACGTTCCAAATTTCGTGGGTCTGACGCTTTTTTTTAATTGAATTTAACTCGACAGGTAGGTTGCATAATTTTGTCTGGTGAACTCTCTACTTCCGTTCTACTGAAAAAAAAACAACACAGCCAGTCCTTCCACAATATGCGTAGGTAAATATAACTTGGAAATAAACTTGCTACATAAAAACCCTCTTTTTATATACAGGATGGCTCCGAATTTCAGCTATTACCTCCAAAGAAGGTCAACACTCTTTATCTTCATTCATTTATAGGTTAGAGTTGTGCTCACCAGCTCAGGCACTTGAACTGAGTATTTGAACCATTACCCATGTTATCTACCTACTTCCATTCCAAAAGCTTCGTGTCGTCTATATAGGCCACCAGTTTATCTGGAGGGATCTTCAGTAGTTGTGATGGTTGTGTTATTTCCACTCCAAAGAGCTTCCGTCTGAGTCCTTGTAAGTTCTCACAGAAGCAGAGTATGTGAGTAGGTGTTTCATCGTGAAGTTCAATAACTCTGCCTATCCTGCGCAGATGCTTCCTCAGGGTAGAATGTCCAGTCACCAGGTCGGTAACTGTCTTCAAATTTCACTTACTCAGTTTATACATTCTGGACGAAAGTTCCTTGTGTAACTTATCCAGTAAACTCTTAGTATGGAGGTGTCAGCCTCCATTTCAGTTGGTGTTCCATACTTAGCCAGTTCTCGACTCCATAAAATCCTTTGTGATTCCACAAAACGGTTCCGGATCTGTGAAGGATCCTTTAGAACCTTCTTCAGCTAGCTGGACTGCCATTTCCTTTCCTGCAACCCCCTCATGTGCCTGCACCCATATTAGAGACACTCTGTTGTCTCTTGCCAGCATGTTGAGGGACTCTTTACATGTTTTTACTTGTACCTTGTATCTTATTAACGACAAAACTTACTCGTTCACGATAATATTTTAGATTATTTTGGAATCACTCTGTATAAAAAATCTGGCAAGCATCAAAAAACGAAATCGACGAGATACAAAAGCGTTTAGCTTTCGGCCAATGAAGAAGTTCATTGGAGGGAATTCGAGATTAATATCATGGTGTCTGTGTTTTAATTTGTACGAATTAATAAAAGGGATAAAGTCGCCATTTTGTTGCCTAACCCTTTCATATAATAATCTCATTAAGCGGGGTGCCTACGAAGGTAGACCAAGCGGAAGAAACGGGCTTTTAAAAGGGGTGAAACAAGCCGATGCCGCCTTTGATACACACCAAACATACGACTGGTCATAAATACGACGTTGCCAGAATTTCTATTTTTACCCAGATACACAACAATAATAGTTTTACATTATAAAAATAGAGGTTTAAAGTATTTACAATGTTCTTATTACAAATTATACGTTTTGTTAATTGCCCGACAACAATATAATCATGAAGCTGCTTTGTTCAATAGTAATAAAGCATACAACGGTATTAATTGTACCCGACCGACATGTTGACGGCTGTTGGACTGACGCCAGATAATACTTTTTAGCGAATTTCGACCTCAACCGGCTCAACCAGACCGAATTTTGCATTCCACGTTACATTTAACAAGTATATTTCATCTGATAATGTTTTGGTAAACATTTCATTATACAGGGTATTCAAAGTTCCCACATACATAATATTCATTCAAAATTTTATCACTAATATAGTGGAATTCCTTGCAATAGTCAAGTATTTACAATTTTTGGATAAGTGAATGTTAAAACTATGAAAAGAACTTCCCCTGTGCCACAGCGTATAGAACTCGATGTCTGATCGTCCCCTTGAGTCAGAGCGTACAATACTCGCCGTCTGATCGTTCCCTTGTGTCACAGCGAATAGAACTCGATGTCTGATCGTTCCCTTGTGTCATAGCGAACATAACTCGATGTCTGATTATCCTCTTAAGCCATATAGCGAACATAATTTGATGTCTGATCGTTCCCTTGTGTCACAGCGAACAAAACTCGATGTCTGATCGTATCCTTGAATCATATCGAACATTGCTCGATGTCTGATCGTTCCCTTGTGTCACAGCGAATATTATTCGATGTCCGATCGTCTCCCTGGGTCATGGCGGACAGAACTCGATGTCTGATCGTTCTCTGTGTCACAGTGTGAATAAAACTCGATGTCTGATCGTCCTCTTGAGTCATAGTGGACATTACTCGATGTATGATCGTCCCCTTGAGTCATAGCGAACATTATTCGATGTCTGATCGTTACCTTGTGTAACAGAGAATAGAGCTCGATGTCTGATCGTCGCCTTGTGTCATAGTGAACAGAACTTGATGTCTGATCGTCCCTCAGTGTTATAGCGGCTTGTGCTCGTCGTCTTATTGACCTCCAGTGCAACGAGTTAAACTTGAACTTGAGGGAACTACATCCAATGTCTAAACATGCAAAATAGATATTTTTCAACGTAGCTATGCAGAATTGATCGCAAACAGCTATTTCCAATGTATATAGTAGAATTAGAAAGTTTTATAGCTCTGAAAAAACCCAAGAATCCAAGATCCTATAGAAGCAGGGTTAGATACATTTGAAAGACACACTTTCTTCCAGATTCTTTTCTACATCCCATTTCCTGTACATTTTAAAGCATTTTTCATAACCTTGAATATACAAAAAACAAAATTATCTTTTATCATGTCACAGAAACAATATTTTGTTGATCCTTGCGTATAAAAAGAGATAGAATATTAAAAATGTCAGTGTTAGTTCAAAATTTACAGTAATAAACCTGTTTTTTTTTGTTTGCAAACTTATTGTCGAAATGTAAATCTTCGTGAAATGATAAATCATTTTACGAAGACCACCAATCCATCGAGATGACTCAACTTGTACAAAAAAAGTCAAAATAAGGAAAAAAGAATTGAGTGAGTTAGATCAAACCGACCGCATTACAATTATAAACGTCAGCATATATCCAGAAATTGACAACAAATTATGGACCTTTGTATAAGGCCGATCGTCCATCATCAATTAAAAAAGCCGTCCGGTTTTTTTTCTTGCAGCAGTTATGATTTGATGTACGCTACACGCATAGCTGTCAAATCGGCATTCTTCTTTATCTACTGTATGTTCGGTATTTTCGGACATTGCCGGCTATATACGGGGGAATCCTTCACAGACAATAGGGTCAACTGTATTAAATTCATAATTTCAATCTGTAAATGGCTGGTTGATTTACATTATTAATGTCGAATTAAAAACTGGATATTTCTTCTAAGAACCTCTCCACTCCGACCTTTGCAAATCTATTGTGTGTGCCATCTTGTTACACCACGTTCCTTCTATGAGCCCGTCCTTGGCCCGTCCTTCATATTGGAAGGTTTTTCTGTGGTTCTCCTCCACTCTTAAACGATAACCCCAGTGAACTATATTGAGTCCTCGTATTCTTCTTGACAAAACCTTTTCTGGTTGAGTGTTTCTTATTCCAGCCATTCATGATAAAGCTACATTGTGTTACTTCTCAGACCTGTCTTTTTTGACTGCAAGACTCTTGTATATTTTCCAGGCAATTTCAAGTAAGTTTGAATATATATTGTTCCTTGTGAATCCTTATATTGATGTATATCCATCTGAGAAACAATTTTTCATGAAAGTGAGGATGTTTGGCAACGTCGCTATGCTTATTTCGCCGAACACATGTAATAATATGTCTCGAGCCAGGCAATTAATCGGTAAGGGAGCTTTGAAATTTGATTTTTCCGGATCGAGTTGGTCTGATCGTTCGGTGTAATCCCAGAACAAGGGCAGGGTAGACTCAGAACGCAAAAGTGCAGAGCAGCGTCCCTCATTCCGGTACAGTTAACGGGGATTTTATCACGTTTCATTAATTCGATAAAGGCAAATTGAATTTTGTGAATTTTAATGTTCGCATTTTGCATACATTTCATCGAGATTTATTAGTTTAAATATTATCATTGGATGGAACGGTTATTTCGATCTTCGACTAGATAAAGTAGGAACGCAGTTAATTTATTTTATTCATAAAAATGATTTATTTCGATTCGTAGGTGTTTCTTTTGATGGTTTTAAATTAGTTCGCGATCTTTAGATCTTTGTTCAAGATAAGTTAATATCGATTTTAAGCAACGCTTTTAAACTTTTTTTATTTAATTATATAATTAGGCAATCTGGAGAACTCCCATGTTAATTTTTTTATCTTTTCTCCATAAAAAAGTAACGTACTTAAATAGTTTTGTAGATAAAATATAGTGTGCAACAAGTAAGAAAATTATTCCTGTTCTAGCGTTAAATTTATCATTCTATTTTCTAAGTTCTTGGAGAATTTACACGTCAAAATAAAGAAATTTTATTAATGGCCGTTTTCACAACAAATGCTTAAAGTTCACGTATCACTCTTCACTTATATAATGCTGCATGATTTTCATAATATTTCCATTCTGTTCCTTTAAGTAAAGTGTGATTTTACGTTTATCAAGAGAAGTTGGTATCAGTGACATTGACAGTTCCGAGATTTTTTCAATTGAAGTAGGGTTATGTTTATGTTTATGTTATATTTTATTATTAGTGTTTATGCTTTCTTCTGATTTTCAACTTGAAATAAGTGTTATGGGTTAAGTAAATAGAAAAAGAGTTAGGGGTACAAATTTTACAACAGAAAAAGAATTGAATTTGGTAAAAATAGCTGAAAAATATTTAGGTTCAGTCATTTTGATAGCCATATTATGGAAAACCGCTGTTGCTCCAATTATTGTCATTGCTGTATCCAGGTTAACCTTTATACCAAGAGATAGTATAGGATATGTCTTTTTCAGACAGCATACTGTCTTTCTACTGTATTTCTAGTTCTTATTAATGACTCATTGTATATTCTTTCAGCCTTTGTATTTGTTTCCTGCAAAGAAGTCAAGAGATATGGTTGAACTCCATATCCAGAGTCTCCAATTAAATGGTACCTCCTAAATTTTCCTCCTTCAAAATTATTTTTCAATCGACTGTTATTAAGAATAGTCTAATCATGAGCACTCCCTGGCCATCTCGTCACTATAGCAGGTTTGCTTAACCTGAATCTTTGGTAAAATCCTTCATCTGACGGTATCTATTTCCATCTCAAGAGAATTTGTCCACAATACTGACACAACGAACTGAAAACTGTCTTAAATTTTAAGGTTAAAGTCGCCTGAAGTCGCAATTGTGTCCACTTTAACTTAAAGTCGACTTGAAGTTTTATCGATTTTTATTTAAAGTTTGCTTTAAAACTTGAAGTAGTGTTAAAGTTTGTCATGAAAACGGCCGTTTATAAGACAAAAAATGTTTAAATAAGAAAATCAACATTAAAAAAAAATATTTAACATCCTCAACATTCTTGCTCTTCAATTTTATTACACTATTAATCCATTTCTACCTGCTGCGTTAAAATTTTGTTTTTATTAATTTATAACTTTATTACTTCGTATTTTTGAAAATAAAATCATTATTCTTGACCTGCTTTAAGCTGTCATATTTTTATGGCTCTTTTATTATCGTTATTGTAGTTAAAGAAAAGTGGAATGTTACTAAAAACGTCATAAAATCAACCAATATCCCATTGAAAAATTCAACACTATAAATTATTATTTAGTTGAATTTATTGGTTGGCCCTTTTTCTAAATAGTTTCAATTTAATAAGAAAAATATATGTATTGAAATTCCAAATTATTTTGATAATTATTTAGATGTTTAAAATATCATCGTATTGTTGGTAGGGTTATAAACTTCATGTGGGACACAAATTATTTGATATTTTTAGCCCCCCTCACTTCCAAATTTGTATTATCGGATTTGACACACCCTACTTGCCAAAATTTTCAATTTACTTTAATTAACTGTCATTATTTTCAATTTAATCAGCTCACAATTCTCCTCTTCAACTAAAACTTGGCCAAATAGTTATTTTTAATAAAATATTTACCTACGCCAATGTTATTGACTTGGTGCAATGAACGCTGAAACTAATTCCAGTTACAAATCGTCACTTTTTTCCAATTTGTAACATGACAAATTTACCTTTGTTTTACAATTAATACGTTTCTTAAAAAATTTAGTCCAAAGGAAATCATGGATGAATGCTCTTCACTCACTATAAATAGCTCGCTCGCTCTCGTCCACCTAACCATAACAAGCTAAAGGCAATCGGATTTATGGATATTAAAAAGAAACTATTCAATTTTTTCATAAATCAATGCAATTTCCGTTGAAATAATTCATGTTACACTGTTTGTTTTTTTAGATCTAGAAGATATACTGTGTCTCCTTCTTTCAGTCTTGTTTCATAAAAGGTATCTACAAGCCTCTCCTCTTCCATCCAGTAATCTTGTGCATATCTGGATGGAGGTTTCTTCTTTCATGCCACAAAATCTACATTCTACTTTCTCCACTATTTTGAGCTTTCTTAGGTGTCCATTCTGGCGGCAATGTCCCGTTATGATCCCTGTTAAGACTCTTAGCGCAGTTTTACTTTGACTTATGCATTCATTTGATCTCAACAAATTGTAGTCAACCAGAAGAATCTTTGATTGTCCAAGATCCTGTTGCAGCAGCTACTATCAGAACTCTTGAAGAAATTAATAGAACAACTGAATAATTTCGAGTTTCTAAGTGTACGAATTGTATTTTTTCCGGAGTAAGGACTTAATAATATCGAAAGCGTATTCAAAAACACAAAGAAAGTGAAAGCGTTTGTTTTATTATACAATTTTCCATTGGATTTCCATAATAATAAGTTCGTATTTCAACTGAGCGAATATAAACAGTATTACCGAAGAAAATATACGAAAAGTAAATATAGAAGTGAGTTTCTTGAATTTCCTTGGCGGAAATGGAGGTTTTTAGGAAATGGAATAATGCAGTCGGCGTTACGGATTTTGATATATGTGGGGATAATTACAGAAATAGTCGTTTTATTTCAGACTAAATCTATAAAATTCAGTGTCCCACTTTTTTAAGTGCTTTTTTTCTTCACATTACTTAATATAAAGAGGGTTTACGTTTTAAGATTTTCCCTATGACTCCTCATAAGCATTGCTTGAGGAATATTCTGTTTACAAGCTTCGGAGTGGTTGTGAAGATTACGTTAAGATCTGGAAAAAGTGAGGTTAAAATAGTTGACAATATTCTAACCTAGAAGTTACCGCGGGATGGAAAATTATTAACCAATGAAGTATCCCCGTATATTTAATTAATTTTAAGAAAATCTGCGTGATCTTTTCACGATATTGGTGAAGAGAATCTATATTATTAGACAACTTAAAATACTGCTTCCAAAAAAAATTTTATTTTCGCCTATTTCAACCGATTGAATTTATAAGAAGGTGAAAAAACCTGGGAAAACAGAGCAGGCTTCTATCTTCTATCCAGGAATCTCCCAGGTGCTGTGCTCTAGGATTCTGAAGTGCTGTGCAGTTGGAAAGTGTGTGGTTGGAGGTTTCTTCTTCCATGCCACAAAATCTGCATTCTTCTTCCTCCACTATTTTGAGTTTTTTCAGGTGCCCATACAGACGACAATGTCCCGTTAGGATCCCTGTTAAAACTCATAGCGCAGTTTTACTTTGACTTATGCATTCATTTGATCTCAACAGGTTGTAGTCACCCAGAAGAGTCTTTGATTGTATAAGCCCTACTAGATCTTTCCAATGGTCAGATCTTCTCTTGTTCTCGGCTTCACCAATTTTTTTCCAATATTACATTGGGGCTGAGTCCTCAAAAGGGTTCAGGCCCCCCAGGAAGGTATTTCAGTCCCCCTCTTTGCTAGTTCATCTGCTATTTCCTTCCATTCCAGTGTGTCCTGGAATCCATAGTAAGGTGACTATATTAATCTAGCCTAGTTCATTGAGTATGTCTAGGCATTCCCATACCATTTTGGAACTGATTACACAAGAGCTCAGTGCATTAATAGCTGCTTGACTATCCCTTATCAATATTGAACTGGGCGCACTTTCTTATGGCGTTGATTTCCGCTTGAAAGATACTTGGGGTTGTTCCCAAGCTTTCAGAGTGTTTGGTTCCTGGCCCGAACACTCCTATCCCAGTTCCTTCAATTGCTTTTGAGCCGTCTGTGTACCATTGAATGGCATTCTTTCCAAGTCTGGTAATGGTATTTGGATCCCATTCCTTCTTGTTGCTTAATCCCGTAACGAACTTCTTTGAAAAGTTATTCTTTTTCATTATACCGTCTTGTGGCATGTCCCAGGTTGTCTGATTTCTGAGAAGTTGGGAGGTGGATTTTTTTAATGATTCCCTCTCTATTTTGTCTGTATCTTGTTCTTTCTGCAACACTTTCCACCACCATATGTAAAGGGGTGAGGTTGAGGTTGAGGTTGAGAATCACTTCCATGGCTGCCGTTGGGCATGTTCTCATTGCTCCTGTAATGCATATACAGGCTAGTCTTTGAATTTTGGATATGTTTTCTCTTGTCGTCCACGCAATGGCTCCATAAGTGATGATTGGTCTCTCTATGGCAGTGTACATCCAGCTTAGTATTTTTGGGTTACAGCCCAGTTACAGCCTAGAAGAAAGAAGCAGATAAACATGAAGATATTGGGTCGTGATAGTACAAAAGAAATAAAAGATATATCGATGCACAGTTTTTAACGATATTGGGAGTAACAATTTTTGAAATATTGTTGTGAAGATCTGAAGATTCAAGGTTATGGTGAGAATTCAAAAAAATTTGTTGAGGATTTTCTTTTTAGAAAAACAATTAAGGAATAAATATTTAAGTAGATTATGTTGTGGTACATTTGGACACCACAGACATAAAAGCGACTCCAAACTAATAAAATCTCAGTAATGACTAATAAACGTATTAATTATAGAAAATAACAAACTATGTAATAATTTATTCAAGTGTTGTTTATAACCCATTAATAAAGCATAAAAAATCAGGTTTAACTATACGTACACTTGTAGTAATAAACAATATTCTTATTATCTACAAGATAAAAGCTTACTACCTTCAAGTTAAATTGACCGTAAAAAAAAGACAAAACGCTATGAATTTTTATTTAATAACAACGTATATAATATAATGCTTAAAGCGGATATAGTAGTTCATTATTGAAATTTAAATTATACGATAAAAACTACATTATGTTAATATTAAATAAGGCTATAACGATAACAGGGTGGAATATATTTGTTCTATTTTTCATAATTAATATATTTCTATTCCAAACTTGTGTTGCGTTCGTAATGTAGTATTCTAAGTAGGTATACTGTGAATATTAATATGAGTAAACACTTTATTTTTTTCCTATCTAATAATGTTAGTTTATCGCTTTATTGTTTAAATCGTATATATCAGTCACTTTTGTTTAATGTATTGAGATTTTGTATAATAAATTTTGAGGTTAGGTTAAATTAGATTAGAATTTGTCCTAGTCTAGTCCGACCTTTGCAGATACATTATTGTTCTCTTCTCTATATCTAGCTCTATTCTTTTTATAAGACCTATTAGCCTGGATACCGCCTTCCTTCCGTAGCTTTCTGCCCTCGGCTATTCCTCTCCGAGTAGGTGAAACCCCACCCTTGCTAGGCTTTCGCACTCACAGAGTATGTGCTCCGCGGATTCGTCTTCTTCCTGGCAGAACCTACAAAGGCTGTCATCTCCTAGGCCAATTGTGTGCATGTATTCATTTCCTCAGCCTACAATGTCCGGTCAGAATCCTCGTCGTTTCTCGACTTTGACATAATAGTTCGTGTGACAGTTTGGCCGAATGGCTTTTAAGGAATAATTTTGCATGCCTTTGTCCCACCAATGCAATACCTAGTTGTTTATCCATTGGTGGATGCTCTCCTTAGCTAGGCAGTTAGCAATTCCACAGGAAGGTTCTGGCTCTATTATGACCTGTAAATCTACTGTATGAAAGGTGCAAAAATATTTGTTGGAGAAAGTTATTGAAACTGTGCAATTTTCACTTCTTCATTAAAAAAAAATCCTTTCATTTGATATTAAAAAATCTGTTACGACCATTTTCAATCCACTGAAATATAGTAGTCGGTATAAATTCAATACAAACTATTCAATATATCACCCATCTTCTTCTTTTCTAACATGTTTACATTAGTGCAATGTCATCAAACCAGACAAAAAAAGTATTTCAATAGCCGGATCGCATTCAGGGTTTCTGTACCGTGAAATGCGCTATATATGGGGGCTGGTACCCCTCTGCTATATTAGTCGCTTGTCATATTGTTTACATTATCTTCATATTGTTGTTATACTGGTTCGATAGAGATGTCATAGTGTCCCTACTAAATCCCTTTCAGCTCTGATAAAAATCGTTCAAGGGGCTAATTTTTTCAATGTATCCAACAGATTTTTGCCTAAGAGAAGTTTAATTTTATTTTAGTTTAACCGCAGGATTAGAATCGTTTAGGCGAATTTGATCCTATATAGCGTGGCGAACAATGTACTTAATTTTTATAAATAATAGAATGTTGTTGTATTTTTTAATAAATAAAGTACTAGCTTCAATTATTTTTACAACCCTTATTCCCTATTAAAAAACCCATTACCTTTGATCTTTTACCTACTTAAAATGACACACATTTAGTACTGTTAACTGACATCAGCTGAATATTTGTGACATATGCGATGGGAAGAGATAAAATCTGATAAGATCAGATCCATTTTGCAGCTGGTCGCTATGTCCCAAAGTTGAAGTTACTTTAAAAATATCAGATATACCTACATCAATTACTACCCAAAAATGTGTACATAGAAAAATGGTTGTGCTTATCACCAAATTTGTGTTCTGGATAGTTTTTTTAACTATATTGGAATAAATATATTTTGGTATTTTAATTTTTGGTTTCAATACGAATTGAAACAATAGTACCTATATTATACACCAAGGTAGTGAAGACTTTTATTACTGACCGAGCACCAAGATTATTTCGCTCCACTCCGAGCGAAATAAGCCCCGTCGTCTGACTAACTGACTGACAGGTACACTGTCAGTTTTCGATATACATATTATGAACGTACTCGTTATGTCATCAGTCATTTTTGGTTGGGCGCGAATTTTAAACTAATGGCATTTTTATTCAAATAATTTTATCTTGTTAGGCAATTTTAAGCAGAAAATATGTTAAAGACAATCTCCTGGGTATACAAAATTATGTTGCACAAGTTTTCATTGAACTACTATCCCTGAATTCCCAAAATATTTGAATTTGTCCATTATTGACCTAGGTTAATAATAGAAAATTATTAACGACTAATAGAGAAATTCAACTTCTCAGTTGGCTAGAAGAAGCAATAATTGTCAATTTCACAGCTAGTACTGGAATTAGTATATTACGTAACGGGTGTGAAAAATCACTTTCGCACTAGTAATGTACACTATTTTTCCTACGACCATGCGATAATGGTTTTTTAAAAATAATTATGACATCGGTGAGTGCGGAAATGAAATGAGTGAAATTTACTTTGCAACGAATTATGCACGCTATTTTCCCTACGGCCATAAATATTTAAAAAGTACCTCAGGTTTTTCACTACTATCAGTATCAACTTCTATTATAATAAAAAACCGAGACTAACACTTTTTATTTCTTGTTTATCTCATCATTATAATGCGTTTACACTTTTATGTAATAAATATTTCACTTATACTCCACAAAAACTATTTCTATGCTTTGTGTTATAATTCGAGAATTTTGACATAAGCCTACTTCATTCCGCGATTCGATTTCCGGCCGTACCTAGTTGTTTTTTTTATCAAAATTTAGCGAATCCTATACTTTATTTCTTAATGTCTGACAGCACAGTAGCCTCATTAAATATTCAAATAGAAATTTATCTTTTACAGAGTGATCCTAAGAATTTTACAAGTTAATACTAAAATTCTAATGCAAAACAAGTAGGTGTCTGTATTGATTATCTATACATCCCTGTTTCAGCTCAAAATACAATATGGTAATAAAACTTAACAATGCCAGATAAACGATAAATATTGCGGCAGTGGCGGAGATTACGATATTAGTTTATTCTGCTTATTTAATTAGATTCGGTCGACATTACAGTTGAAATAAAATATTGTATTTTGCATATGTTCATCAAGGTCAAGTGGTTTTCTTCCAGTTGACTTTTTAGGTGGAGATATATTTCCATTTTTTCTCTCCCTTAGAAGCCTGTAAATAGTAGATTCACTAACTCCTGTCATATTGGAACATGTCGAAACTATATTTCTAACAGTAGCAGCCGGCATTTGATGTACAACAGGATCATGCACATTTAACACTACAGTCTTCGTTTGTAAGCTAAGCACGCTCTTACACTTTACTGGGGTGAAACTTGAAGACATTTTTCACAACACAGTTAACACTTATGGAACGTAAGTGACTCTGAGCAAAACACATTATACAAATTTGGGTGAGACCAAGTTTCACCGTATATACCTGCAAAATTTCTAAGTAGTCATTAGGACAATCCCTAGTAGGACCCTATTGTAATGTTTCTTGGAAATTATCAAGTTGTTTTAACTAACCGAATTTAGATTCATATTACCTTTATATATCAGATCGGGTATAAAATTAAATAGTAAATAAATTCCTTAGATGAACGGTGACGCTTATGGTTTACTACCTGACTAGCATCTGTGACCTTTTCGCGTGCTGTCAGACAATAAGAAACAGACTATAAAAATGTTTGAACAAATTTTGTGTTTTGTGCTATATTTGTAGTTATTACGTAGGTAAATTTAAATAAGACAACCACGTTAATCGAATTCATGCGAACCGTGCGATATGATATCACACTAGGATGATATCATAGCGCACGGCTCGCGTCACTATGATGATATGAGAAACTTTCCGCCAGAGTAGAGAGTGCGATATATGTTAATTTCCTATATGGTCGTAAAAAAAATATTTTTATTTTCTACATTTTGTTAGCGTCCCAGTTTCCATTATAATTTTTTCAAAATTTTAATTACTTCCTAAACCTTCCACTCACCAAAACCTCGTGAAAAAAAAATTAAAACCAAAATAAATTCGTTTATCTTTTAATCCTACAAAGATGCTCTTAAATAAATCTTAAAGTTTCGTGTAATTCCAATACCGAGCACTTTAGTACCTTAGGGAGATTTCCTGGATAAACAAGATTTCAGACCTTGATGACCCTATTTTATCCTTTGGCAATATCCTGCTGAAATAGCTTACTACATAGCTTTCCAAACGTTATATTACGATTGCCAGACAAGCTGTTTATTCAAAGATATTTTGTATCGAACAGTAGCGTAGAAATATATTATAAACTATATACACATCGCGAAAAGTCTATTCAAGCCATACGATTTACACAAGTAGGTACAACAAGGAAAATATGAGCAAAACTACTTGAAAGAGAGAGAAGAATAATTGTTCGCAATCAGCGTTGGGTGTGTTTTCAGTTCCAGCTATCAATCTGATATAAAAACAGCGTTGCCAGTTTAAAATGTTTCTAAGGAACAATTATCTTATTTTGCATTTAACTTTTAATACGGGATAACGCCGTATTTATTGGGAGAAATTCGAGATTGGTAATATTATTGACTTGAAAAATAAGTGAGATCAACAAAATTAAGAATAAAATAATATAGTTCAAGAAAATAAATGGACAAATTACAATCTGCAATAGATAAAATCTGTAAACTTATTTTTCGTAATAATTTAATCAAACTTTAATGAATCTATTTTTAATAATATAATAGTATTAGACCCATCAAACTCCAAGGCGTGTCGCAGAAACATAAAATGTAGACTTTATGTGATATTATCACGAATATCATCTACGCCAATGTGAATAATATTGAGCCATTTTCACGAGGGTACATATTAGCATGCTGGCAGATATCCAGGGGCGTTTTGAAATATCATATTTACAGAGTTAACATTGGTTTACCACCTAAGAATGACGCGAGAAACGGCATCGAGACGCGTCAGTAATAATACAGAGGCGGAACAGTAGTTTTAAATACCACCCTCATCACTTTAATATGTTTAAATATCTTGTTGAAAGGACTTGGATTTAAAATTTTAAATTTGTCTGTTTGTAACATCATTGGAAGTAGTTATATAACTTCATTTTTTAAAGAAAGGACTGATTCAAAAAGTGGGACACTCTGTATATAAATAACTAATCTGTACTCATATTTGAATTATTCTTATTTAACAGAGCCGTTATATACTAATTTCTTATTTAATTTGTAAAAACTAAATAAATGGCGTGATAAAATTTTTTTCCATCGGGTTAAATTTGAAACCTTTCCCGTCTAGACGCCAGCGACGCTCCGTACGCGATGCGTCACGACAACGTCACTTCATGTTTCCCGCTAAATTGAAACCAGTACACTTTAGTTTAATGGACTTACTGAACCGGAATCTTACACTGATTTCGGTGGTCTCTTTTCAGAATTAGTAAACTCAATGAAGACGGAGGAATATCAAATTAGACTTTTACTTTTTCTTTTTTTTTTTATTTCAAGAAATTGTCATTTCCCAGATACATCAGCAATAATAATGATAGGATTTTCAATTAATCTAGCTTAGAAAAAAATACTTTTTTATTTATAGAATCAGCTTAGGTCATTTATTTAAAAAAAAATCCCCGAAAAGGATGAACCCGTCAAAATAACCGTTACTCATTTTTGTGACTGTGTAACCAAACGGCACAATTAGAATTAATCCGCAAACACAATGTGGCCATCGTCATGGAAAGAAATATATTTTGTGCATTAAAAATAAATTTCAATTTTATTTGAGGGTGACAAAATAGTCCTGGCAGATGTTTTTTTTTTCTTTTTGTTTATGTACATTTGAATTCTACCATTAGCAATTCAGATTGTGTGGTTTCGGTGGAGTTTTGTTAGGTTTTATGGGAACATTTTTTTAATCTTGGTATTTGTCTAGACTAATAAATACTCAATTTTTTCATCCACTACCAATTTGTCATTCACGAACCAAAAAAATGTGTGTGGATTTAACAAAATAAAATTGTTTGATTTCATAATTTAGAAATTATTTCTGTCAAAAATTTGTCAAAACAGCACGACGTAGAAAAATGTCTCGCTTCGGTCAAGAAAGTAAAGAAAATATTCGCCAGAATATTAAGGCTCCGCTCCCCGGGTGCGCGAAAATACCATTTAAGAGGTTTAGAAATACACATTTTTTTTGAAAACTGTTGCATATTTTGGCTTGATTTTTGTTCTATTTAGTATATAAAAGATCGAGACATGTCTATAATTATATGAGATATTTCAAAATTGCATAGAAAGTTATGATTTTTGTAGTTGAAAATAGCCAATTTTCGAGCGGCCATATAAAATAATAAGGGTTCTCAGATCAGAATTAAAAATAATTACAGACATCGAGTCAAACCTTTTCTATAAGCTCCTGAAAAATTCATCAAAAAAAATTGAACCGTTGCTGACAAATCTGTGTATTTCAAAACCCTTGCAAGTGCATTTTTATACCACGGAACGTGGCGGCATCTACCAATTATTGCAACTACGCGATTTCAAGAAAAGAGAAGATGCTGAGGTCCGTATTCTATTTTTTGCTGGAATATTGGATTTGAAGGATAATAATAACGTGTTATATATCTTTTTTAGATGCAAGTGATTGATAAATTAGTTTATGTAAAAATTATTGATAGGTTTGAATAGATACTTCAATTTATATAGGTATATTTTATTAAGTAGTGTTCTATTGAATGTAAATACATATTTAAATAGATTTTAAGGAAATATTTCTGATGTCCATACTTCTAGATTTTCTGGGATCTACTAGCTCAGGTAAATAATATTTCATATAAAATTTTGAAAGCTGGTCTTTCATTTTGTCGCAAAACACATCATTTTTTAAAATAATTTCTTTTTTTATACCGGACGGCGTCCAAACAGCGAAACAGCAATAGGATCTTTCAGTAACCAGAAGCTGGCCTTGCACTTGATAGAACCATTTGTGATTTTGGTTGATTTCCCCGTTTTTCTTCCAAAATGTTATTTTTCTTTTTTGAATTCCATCTTCGGGGGAAATATGTTTGGCGCTGAATGGACATTTTATTTCAACGATTCCTTTCTCTCCAATTAAACCAATTGCTTGAGAGAATTGCTATCAACATCAGCTATAAGTTTATTGTAGATTAATCCATGTTGTTCAACACTGTAAAGAAATCCTTCCTTCAGAATATCACCCTCCATACTGGTCGAGGAACCTTCAAAATTTTTAAAACATTTGTGTTTTTTGGGCGCTTGTCCTTAATTTTTTGACAGCTGGCACACTGTGCAATATTTGTTTTTTATGCCGATAAACAGCACCTGAAAAAATATGTTTATTAGCATTCGTTGATGGTTTATTATACCAAATCATGGAAGTCAAAATGTTACCTAACATTTGTTTATTGATTTTTAATTATGCTATTAAACTCAATCACCTGTTTAGTTCGACATCCTATAATTGCAGCAGCCCCAGATAGAGAATTGTAGTTTGTTTTATACGACCGTTTGGCCCAACATCCATCAGCTACGACAGTAATCATAGGGATACCATCAGGTGAAAGTTCGCCAGCTTCTACAGCCAATTATTTTCCTCTCTCGCCAGCTTGCTTCATACTTTCCAAAGAAATTGATTGATAAGCTTCACGAAGAATATTTTCTTGAGTCTGGTATGTTTTTCGAGACGGAAAAGGAATTTCTAAACATGTAGAAAGTTGAGCAAGAGCACTGTACCCTGCTCCCATCATCATGGCTCCCAGAACAGCATCTTGATTCGGGTCTGTTGTTGTCGTTTGCAGGTCATATGTTCCATTGCACATTTAAATTTTAATGTGGAAACTCAAATTGCAGTCAAACCGTGGTTCATGATTGTTTAAATCTTTTAGGCAATCCAAGAAATATTGAATGTCCACTAACCTCCTTCCTTCTAGTTTAACGAATTCCTAAAACTCAATATAATATAGTATAGGTATAGTTCTAATTTAGGCAGTACTAAGATTCTGAATAAGAATAAGATACCTACCTCTTGTAGGTTGCGAATTTTTTTAGGAGTGTTTTTATTATCAAAATCAAGCAGGGTGTTGTCTTCACTAACTTCTGGAGCCGTAAGGGACGCCTGAAAAATACATACATTTGGTACTTCAAATCCTCGCATTTTTATCAGTAAGAAAAATTATGTAAAATGAAAAAATTTGTTGTCAAATCAATTTTTTTTTCCTGAGTTTATTCTCTTGGAAGTATAATACGGGTGTCCCATTAATTAGTGGACGAAATTGGATGGATACCGATAAAAAGTGTTTTCTATAATTATTTCCAAAACGGTGTGGAATGAAATGTTGAAACTTCAAAATCCTACTAATTTTAATATTTTGCATTCAAATATGGATTCGAAAATTGGGACACCCTGTAAGTATATCTCTTATTTGAAAAACATGTGAAAACTTACTGCTCTCTCCCACAACATGTCATCATCGGTCTCTCCGAAATTTTCATTCAAGTTCTGATGGGATGACGATTGTTCATTTTTTTCTTTCGATCGTCTCTGTCAATAAGAATAACAAGTGAAAAATATACTATGTAATATGTTATATTGCGTATCTAAAGTCATTAGATGAAATAATTATTAAGTATGGTACTTACAGCTTGTCCCCTTTTGCGACCGGGGCGTAGTCTCCTGGCATTCAATCTAAGTCGAGCTTTCAACCCTTTTCTACGATCCTCCATGCTTTAAAAGTTGGTTGAACGAATAATCTAATAATAATTATGTCACTAACACTTTGCACTAGGTACCACCTGACCACAAGTAAGTATACAGACTGCGAAATAATCGAAATAATCTCATAAACGTTATATCTTTATAATGCAATTCTACAAAATTGCTAAACCATTCCGGCAACAGTACCTACACACTGCTGAGCGAAGCGCAATTTAAATATATTCGAAATCATAGCCGGCCAGCCGGGCCCTGGAATATTTACGAAGACAAGGCAAGCGTATGAGTTGCATATCGTGAACGGTGTAAAATTAGGCGAATTGTCTTTCCTCGCCTCTCACCGTTGCCCCGCAGGAGTTTCTCCGACGGATAGGATACCTACCCTTAAGCAGTTGACACCAGCGAATACTAGTAAATCGAAGGCAAGTGTATGTAAGCAGTTTATAAACTTTTGCACAGAAAAAGCGTATGATTTCGACAGAGCGGATATACCTGTGGAAGAACTGGCGCTCATTCTTGAAGACTATGCCTTCAACATGCGAAAAGAGAACTCCGAAGACTACAAGGAGAGTGTTATCAAAGTTTTATGGAATTCTACAGCTAAGCAGTTGCAGGAATATTTTTTCGAAAGGTATAATCGCAAATTTAATCCATTCTCTGACATAGAATTTGTCAACGCAAGAGCTGCAAAAAATGCTAAGCGTCGGAAGCTACAAATAGATCCAACCAAGAGAAAGGCAAGTTCATCCGCACTATCAGCAGACGAATTAATAAAGATTAGGGACGAAAACACTCCGGAAGGATTGCAAAGAAAGTTCTTTCACATTGATGCTCATGAATTGGCCTGGAGCAACAATAGGATATTTTGTGGAGGAAATTGACAATCAAGGGAAACCAACAGGACGCATTGAGTATAACCCGGTTTTCTTCAAGATCACTCAAGGCGGTTCAAAATATAGTCAATGAAGAATTATGCCCAGTAAGACTGTTCAAGAAACTAATAAGCAAGCGAGACCAACTCATCAAAACGAATCGTTTATTTTTAACTCCAAATCCAAACTGGCACCAACCCAATTCCAAAGGTTGGTACAAGAACAGCCCGGTTGGACAAAATACAATATCTTCCTGGTTCAAATTGGCGGCATCAGTGATTGGAATCGATGTCAACAAGATCAAAATAAAAAATCATTCTGCGAGGGCCACTGCTGTTTCAACTCTAGCCAAAACGGGAATTGGAGAACAGCAATTAATTAAATAACAGGGCATGGTAGCAGTCACTCCATAAAACTATATCTGCAAATTGACTCGGGCCATCATCAGGATATAATTGACGCAATGAGGTGTGCTCCAACTTCTGCAAAGACAGTCCAAGAATCTCTAAATCAAGAGCAAGCAACTTCGAATCAACCTGCCATAGTATACAATAATTGCGTTTTTAATATAAACATCAATCATAATGGTCCATGAATTTAGAAAACATTTAAGCTTTTTGTTGAAATTAATCAAAATTATTATGTAAACAAATAAAAATTAGATTGTCAAAAAAAATATTCTGTCATTATAATCGTCAGAAAAATTTCCAGTATAATTCGCTGTTGGGTACCCACCAGGAAAAAATTTCCGATAAAATTCATCCGTTGCTATGGTGATCTGACAGAAATACACGTTCTGATTGGTTAAAAATCACAAGTGTGGAATTTTCTGTTATATTTAAAATTTCAATTACACTTCTTATTTTAAATGGAAGAACCTCAAGAAGAATGCATTTCTTCGAATTGCACACCACCTGAAATTGGAATTCGTTGTGTATATATTTGTTTATAGAAAATTTATTTTCATGTTTCTTAACCTCTTCAAAGCACATTTTTTCTTTCTTCATGTGGTCGTAGATAAAGTTTTGTATGCCACTTGTGCGTGAAGTACTTTTGCGCACTCGTTGAGCAAAAGTATAACCTCACGCACTTATAAATAACTATTTTGATGTTAAAACAAACAATATTAAAATATAATCCTTCTACAAAGATGACTAATCGGTTATTTGGTCAACTCCGAAGTGTATAAACGGTATATTGTCAAAACTAACAGTGTAGATGATACTCGATATCAAGGTTTCGTTGATATGATGGATAGTACTAAAGTTGACAAACGGTTTTTTAGAAAAATTTATTCAACACATCGAGATTATTAATCGCTAGATGATTTTAGTGATTTGGAAATATTAAGTTGAATTATTCATAACGTGGGCTTATCTCGTTTCGTTGCTATAAAAATGTGATTAATACATTGAATATTTATGGGGAATTTCATCTCATCACTTACCGCAAGATCACTCTTCAAATTTGACAACATTGTAAATGAAATAACGTAGAAGAAAAAGGAACAAACAGTGGATTTAAGGACACAAACTGGACAGATAAATAGTTTGAAAATATCCATGATATTTGGGATGAAATATTTTTCTGCAAAAATACAACTTCAGAAGAAACATTTCAAAACGAATTTAATGCTCTATAAATATTGAACCATTTCAGACTTGAAGTTTATTTAAAAATAAAAACAAACAGAAATCAACAAAGTTTATTTAGAAATCAGAATTTAAAGTACCCCAATTATACAATCGTTGATCGAAGACACACATCATGTATATATTTATTATTTATAACCCTGCGATGTCGACAAACATGTTATTTAAACGGCAATATGTCATTACAATAAGAAGCAGGAATAATAATATACTCTTTCCCCGCGAGTATCGAACGAGTGCGTTTTGTGTTTGAGTTAGTGTCATTCAATGGGTGACAATACGCGGCTGTCGAGTCTTTTTCCTAAAATTAGTATTCACTGGAGTTACGCACAGGGTATGACATACGGGCCCACCTGCGTTGACTTACTCTCTCTTAAATATCATTATAATACAGTCGAATTGTTCAGTTCATTCAAAATAATACTCCCACCACTATAGATAGATAAATTCTATGCTTTAAATTTTGGCATTACAGTCATTCATTACATTCAAAAATGTGTGTGAATACTTACTATTACCCTTAGAAATATCAATTATACAGTGCTTTTCAGATAAAAGTATCCACCTTTATCTAATAACTTTTGTAATACTGGTATTTAGAAAAAATCCAAAAACACGT
>CAJUYG010000081.1:101550-146101 GCA_910591675.1 Galerucella calmariensis | reverse complement strand
GCGAAAGAACCTTTCTAGAAAGGTCGCATTCATAGTGTGCGACAGGACCGGCATTAGTAAAAAATAAAATAATCTGAAGTTTCAATTTGAATGAATGTAATTACATATTTAATCGTAATTTCTAATTTTCATCAACATTTTTAGAAATATTTTTCGATATTGTCAAACAGGAGCTTTACTCTTGAGTGGACATATTGTTTATTATTATTTTTATAAATAAATTACCTCATTTAAATGACAATTATTCCTCGAAGTACTTATTTAATAGTTGACATTAAAAAAAGAATGAAAAAAAATAACAAATTTATTACATCCAACATATAAACGTCATTAGAGTGAAATGAAGCCTCAGTATTTCTTCAAGACTAACGAACCCAGCAGATGTCAGGTTTAATTTAAATAAATATCCTCGAGTTTTATAAATAAACTTTTGTTCTTCATTGTTATTATTTTTTTTCGCTTTCACATTTTTTTTATTTAAATGTTAATAATGTTAATTTTTCTAATGACGATGATTATCGATGAAACTATTTTGAATATTTTCCTTGGAGTATCCAGATGCACGGAATACCAATTTGTTACTAGTTTTCAACACAAATGCAAATCACGAACTCCGTATTTATATGTGTGTATTGAAACCCGTGAGATTTTGCTATTCTAATGGCGATGATATATCTTTCGGAATGACTTGGAAGTTGGAGATTTCTAAAGAAAATAAAGAAAGCAGCGTTCACATTAATTCTAACAATTTTTTTTTCAATTGCAAGTCTAGAAATTCTTATAAATCTCCTAGTTTCAAAAAATTATTGTTCTTTATCGCTGAAAACTGTTTTTATCTCCAAAATAATCTGACAAAATCGGTCTAGCGATTTTCTCATGTCAGTTTTTTTCATCGATTGCCCAAATTATTTCGTTACAAAAAAAATTAATCCGTACTACCATCTACTGTTGACTATTTCACTAGAGTAAATTGATAACTGACAAAATTTGAAGGTTTTGAACTGGCAATTTTTTGTCTTGTCGCGGCAATTTTTTGACGTTTAATATATCAAATCTATGTGTAAAAAATTCTATCACTCTGTGATAAAATTCAATATAAAATATTTGTTGGTGGTTTCTAAGAAAACTAAGTTGTTTATTTATTTATTTAACTGTCTAAAAATTATAAAAACTTTCAAAAATTTAAATAAGTATTATTAACATGAATAATACAAGATTTGGAAATAATTCAGTAAATGGAATAGAGAGTGCAATTAAGCAAAGTATACCGCGAAATCCAATGAAGACAAAAAAGTCTGCGTGGGAACAGTTTAGAATGTTTCTGGACGCACGTAATTATACGTTAGAAAAGGATACTTCTGAACAAGTTATACCAAAAATGTTTGAAGATTATGGTTTTAACATGAAAAAAAGAGATGGAACCGATTATACTGAAGCTAGTGTGAAAACACTTTGGAATTCGACTGCTCAAATGGTTCAGGAAAAATATTTTCTAGAATTTAACATCAAAATTGATGCATTCAAAGATATTACCTATGAATTTGCTAGATTGGCCAGGGATACAAAACGTAAAAAGCTTCAGGCTGAACCTGAAACCAGAAAAAGAAGTTCAAACGCGTTTACCAAAGAAGAATTAGTGAAAATGGTAGAAAGCTATTCTGAAGATAATCCTGATGGGTTACAAAAAAAGTGTTTTCATTTATGTTCGTTCGAATTAGCATGGCGTGGAAATGAAGCTGCTAATTGTGATATTAATTACTTTAAAAAAGAATGTGATAATAAAGGTAATTTTACTGGCAGGGTAGAATATAATCCAATATTTTCCAAAACGACACAAGGAGGATCAAAAGCTTTATCTGACAGTAAGTGGCTGGTAAGAAATAATGCTAACAACAATTTGTGTCCCGTTCGTTTATTTTTGAAAAAATTATTGAAAAAAGAGAATCCAATCCTTATCTAACAACAACAAGATTATTTTTAACAGTACATCCAAATTGGGAGAAAGAAATATGGTACAAAAATTCACCATTGGGAGTTTCCACAATTTCAAAGTGGACGAAAATATCGGCAAAATCAATAATTGGTATAGACAGTAAAAAATAAAAATAACCAATCATTCACATAGAGCTTCTGCAATATCTGCATTAGCAAAAGAAGGAGTTGGTGAACAAGAAGTAATTAAGCTTACAAGACATTCTTCTGCCCATTCTTTGAAACCATATTCACAATTAAATGAAGAACACCATTTCCAACTTATAGAGAACCTTCGAAAAAATAAAAATAAAGAAAAGGAATCCTCACTTTCTAACTTAAATTCATCACAGGTTATGATGCAAAACAATCCCCAAAATAATGCTACAAATTATAATAATTGTACTTTTTACATAAATAAGTAATTTTTTTTCATAATGTTATTATTTTTGGCTCTGTATAATTGAAGTTTGCAATAAATGAAACGTTTAAATATATGATTTTTAAGTTTTTTTGTCGTGAAATAGTCACGTCGAATACCACTCAATTAAAAATTTTGTAAGGTAAAATTTTTCTCTTGTCGTATTCAAGTTTGTTGCTTTTAGGTAATTTTGCTCATGACATTTAATCCAATTTGCTAAAAATGTCATTCGCAAAATTGCCAAGCAATAAACTTTCATGACAATCGAAAAATATTGCCGACAAAATTTTCACTCTCGTGGTATTATATATTATGATAAGTTGTTTCTATAAATAAAAAATAGCAAATTGATGCCAAGTTTTTTTTTGTTGAAATTTATAGTGTAAACAAAAAAAGAATGTAATTTCCTGTATACTTTGTCATCATAAAAAAATTGAATATTTTCATGAAGCATTTGCTTGTCACTTGGTTGTATAGTGTTCGATGTTCGCGTGCTGTGGTTCGAGTCATTTCCGTTTTGTGGCTCGAGCCGTTTTAACAGATTTTTGTCCCGTATTTGTATTAAAACTTCTGCTATTAATAAAAACCGCCATATGGCGCCGACTTCATCAAGAAACTGAAACTGAAACTCAAGACTTATTGTGTGAACAATTTTTCATCTGTTTGTTTTTTTGTTTCTTTTCACCAAAATATCCAAATTGACTACGTGAATCACTCCACCTATATTAACATCGATTTTTATCATAATATATCCTTTTTTATTTAAAAATTCCACCAGGATTACTAAGAATTGATATTGTAGAATGTTTGAGAAGAACAAACTGATATTTTCTTTTCAAATACTCGAGCAAGTCAGATTTTCATAGGAGAGGTTTATCTCGGTATCCTCAAAGCATAGTTTCTTAATCTGACAAAAATGTTGGTGGGTTCTCTTAATCTGACCGAAAAAGGCTTTTTCGAAATTCACTCACGAAATGTCATCATTTTGACACTCATTTTAGCTGCAAAACGTGGTTCATTTTGTCACTTACTGACAACAAATCCATTTATTTTTACTAAGAATACCTAGTTTTATTATGAAATTAATTAGACAACTACATATTATGATATTTTTATTGAGAAATCAATGTAATTTATTATAAATATCAAACGTACAGTTTTGAAACGTATTGCCACGGAATATTGCTGCCTTTTGTTCATTACTTGTAGACATAGATGAAACCCCAGATGATACATCATTGTTAAAAAACTCAGCCACGGTTGAATTCATCGTTATGCTTGTCGATGTACTTTGTTTCGGAACTGCGATATTGTCGAATATTTGTCAATGTATTTTGCCCAAGTATCTTCACAGCTGTTTTTCTTCTATTATTGATAGATTCGTCAATATAATTTTCAGTAACAGCGTTGGACTTCCATCCACCATGCCTTTTCAACGTTTGTATATCAGCACCAGCATCTGACAGTAACGCTGCAGACGATCTGCGAAATGCATGGCTAGTGTATAATTTAGGATTTTGCAAGCCAAGGAATGTTGCTATTTTTTGGGGGGTGTCAGAAAATGTGTTGATGCCAACAGGTTGAATATTGCATTTTCCGTTTCGATATCCGAGGAAAAAACGATTATTTTTTACATGGTTTGGACGCATTTGAATGTATTATCGGACTAATGCAATCAGATTAATTCCATCAATATCACCTTCGGTTATTGTAAAAATTCTCTCAATCTTTGTCTTCGTATCTGTAATGCTTATTTTAATAAAAGAACCGCAGTCGCTAACATCCTCGGTCCGCATATTTAGTAATTCATTTCTTCGGCAACCTCCTGCTATCCCAACTATAAAAATTACTTTCAAACCTAAATAAATGTGATCATCAGCTTGTATGAAAAATCTACTGAAATCTTCCTTACTAGATGTTTTTGATTTTTTTGACCGATATCCTTCCGCATTCATTTTCAAAAAAGCAATCAAACTTGTAAACTTACTGATATCCACATTTTTATTGACATAGATTGTTGTTCGTAACATCGAATAGTGACTCCACATCGTCGACGGTTGGAATATTTTGACTTTGTATGGAAAATAAGCAAGAAGAACCTTTTCTGATACCGTTTTTTCAGTATTTATCTTCTTCACTTCGCACCACTTTTGGGAGTTGGAATAAGCTGTTTCATATGCTGCTTTTGACTTACTAGGCAGTGAATTTGCTACAACAGCTTTTGCAACTTCTTCCACGTCTGAAGGTAGGGACTCTTCAGATTCGCTCATTTTTAAAGACAGAATGGACAGAATTAACAAATAAATGTGGTTATTTTGACAAATATATCTTAACATTTGTGGTTTTGATCATTGTAAAGTTATGAGACGAACAAATGTAGACAATTAATAAAACTAAATAATGGATAATAAAAAGAAGAAGACAATACTCAGGCAAGGAAGTAGTAGACAAGACAATGAACAATAAACCAGAAGTTTGTATGTTATTAAGCCATTATATCAATCAAATATTTTATTTTGGTTAGTTATTAGATGATTTTTCAATTCAATTTGGAATTTCTTCAATTTTTCTATTTGTCTGAGGTGAATCGGGGTTGTATTAAAAAATTTTGGACCGAAGAAAGATGATGATCTTTGACTGACTGATTTTTTAAAGAATTTTAGTGGTATCCATATTAGTAACTGATCGAGTTAAATGGGTATTTTTGTGGTTAAATTTTTCGCCGATTTTGTATATTTTCATTATACATTGATAAGCAAAAAGTAGTTTAATGTTAAGTATCCTCGATTCATTATACAACTTTTTCGTTGAAAATAGCTTTCCAGGATGATTTTTAAAATAGTGTTTTGTGTTGTCTTTAAAATTTTAATAGTGGTGTGAAATGCTCCATCCCAAGCTACTATACAGTATCTTATTAAAGATTCCACCAGAGAATTATAAAGTACATATTAGTAAATTTTTCTTTGAAAGAATTTCTTTGAGAACATAAAATTTATTCATGAAGGCTCTCAATCTATTGCTAGCATGGACACTTGTCTTGTATTAGGGGGCAGTTACAATCGATTTTTTGACAGTCATTAGTGTGCAGTTTAATTTCAAAGTTTTCAGGTTGTTTAACGATGGTTGAACTGAAAATAATACATTTTGTTTTCAACACATTTAAGGTTAGTAGATTATTATTTAACCATAAACTTATCTTCCCTAATGCTGTTCCTGCGGTGAGTTTGACCTCTTGCCATTCTTTACCAGTGAAAATAATTACAGTGTCATCCGCGTAGTATATGACTTTACCAGGGAAGTTATCAATTTGTGTAATGTTATTCATATACACGAGAAAGAGAATTGGTCCTAATTTAATCATCGTTGTTCCATATCAAATCTTTCAATAGATTGAGTTTTCATGATGCTTTAAGTCCAAAAGTTTTAACTTTGGACAAAAATATAGAGGTACCTATCTCTCATATCTTAAACTGCCACGCTCGAGTATTCCCGACAAATCCCCTATTCGCATCCCTAACTATTGGTGTTGCTTAGCTAGCCAGTTCCCGACTTTCCCTCTTATGAAATCCTGTACCTCCAGATATTTTTATTTGAAAAAAACCGTTTTTACTGTTATATAATAAACAAATATTTCTGTAAGTGAATGAAAAGTTGGTAAATCACTTTTAATCGGTTGTGAGTAATCAACCAGAAATTCCAACACCAACATTTACAGTTGTAAATCTTACAAAATGTCAATAACCCTCTATAGACAAAATAAACATTTGATGTGTAAGGAACTGAACAATTTAAATTGTCATTAAAATTGAAGATATTCAATTGAAAAAATCAGCTTTTTGTGGTGAATCTTTTTTACAATTTTAATCAGACTTTTCCCACGTAATTTAATTCCAAAAATGAGCAAAAATCAACAAATTATTCACACTTTTAAAACGTAGCAATGAAAAATTAATGTTCCTACGCTTCCCGTCAATACAAAGGAACTTAAATATAAATTAGCATATTATTAGTCTTTGTTAAAAGCTTCCAAATTTCCGAATACTAACTTTATGATTATTTAAAATTGAAATTCTTCTCTTACCGATGAACAGATAAAGTTGGAAAACCTAAAAATATCACTCGACTTTATAATAAAGTAGTTGTACACAATCCAATTAAACAAATATTTTAATTTTATCACCCACAGTGTGAAAAAACACGGCCAATGAGTTTTGGTCTGTTAATTTTTATGTTGATAGATGAATTATTTACCATATTTGTAAGTTTGCCAGCTTGCTTTATCTTCCATCTTTATAGTTTTGTCAAAAATAAGGTAAATATACCCAGAACTTTGTTTACAGCTGTCAAAAAAAATGAACGTTCTGATAGAGGGATAGAAGTAGATGTGTCTGTTACACCACAGCGTTCATAAACGCACCACGATAAGCGCCCCTGAGTTTTGAAAATATTTGATTTGTCCATTATTGACCTAGGTTAACAATATAAAAACCAATAATAGAGAAATTCAACTTCTCAGATGGCTAGAAGACCTAATAATGCACACAGTAGTGGAAAAATGTTTTTCGCAATTGAATTTAAACTAATTTTTATTTCCTTTGTTACAGGTTAGTACCAAACTGCATGGTACGTATATAAAAATCACTTTCCATCTCATACGATATATTATCTAAAGTGTATCACCTAAAAAAAGTATATGGCAATATTAAAATCAGGTAAACGACAATAAAAACTAGAAGAGAAACTCTCAGTCGTGAAATATTATTCGTAAATAGCCTTGGCTTTGTGATATTTTCGAGGAATCCACCATTGTGTCCATCATACAAAATGTGAAACTTGTGAATTGCTAGAATATAAAAATAAAACCCTTCATTCTCTCGACGACCTCCAATTTAATTTTACACCTGTTTCTTGTGCCCTAACCTAACTTTTATGGCATTTCGACTTAATTCTTTTGTTACGTTTTTTTTCTTCATGTTGTGCCTCGGTATAAGGGAATTCGGAACACGAAAATATACTCCTTCCTATACACAAAAGGATTGTAAATTGTGAATGTCACTTTTTAGGTCGGTCGATTTTTTCTTATCTTCAGGAAGCTATTAATTTTTTTTTAAGTCATTACCAATTCCGAAGGCTTTTGTGTACATTTTCAAATAAAAACATGTAAAGTGAATTTCAAAATTTTGACTTCAATCATCAACATTTTCTTTTATATAGCTTGTAATTCTTCTCCATACTTCTCTATCTTCGGCCTTTCCTCTCCACCGATTCACATTCTTTCCTTTCAGTTCTTTTAGTACCACCTCCTTTCTTCTTGCCTTTCTAAACTCTCCATGCTATTTGTTTCACTATTCTTCCTCCTTCCATCCTTTCTATGTGCCCTAACCACTGAAGTCTTCTTGATGTAATAGTTGCATCTATTATGGGTTAACGATAAATGTTATATAATTCTTCGTTAGTCCTTCTCATATACACCCCTTCTACTTTTTCTCCTCCCAGAATTCTTCTTAACATTTACCTTTCCCATCTAATTACAATTTCTCTTTGTTTTTTGTTTAAAACCCATGTCTCACAACTATACAATATCGTAGGCTTCAATATAGTATTGTACAATCTTAGTTTTGATTTCCTTGACAGATGCTTTGACCGGACTAGGTGATTTATTGCTCCTGCACTTTTGTTAGCTTTCATGATTCTATGATTAATTTCCTTTTCTTCACTACAATCACTATTTAACAGGGTTTGTTATTTGTTGTCTGGTTTCCGAGTCTCATCATCTTACTTTTCAGTTCATTCATCGTAAGTCCCATATTCTTTTACTCAAAATAAATCTTCATTTGAGCCAAATTTATTTTCCTGGAGCTCTGCATGTTGAGGTGACAAACTCTGACACCTAAAAGATCTATTTTGCCTTCGTTACTATTTTTATATTGCAATGCAATAAGCAAGTATGTAGATAGAGGTCTCTCCGAAGGTTGAATCTTCTCCTTTTTTCTGCGTTGCCTACTTCAGGCATTAATTTGATCCCAATAGGTTGTAGTCACCTAGAAGAATCTTTGATTGTCCAAGTCCTACTAAATCTTTCCAATGGTCAGATACCGCAAAAGTGTTCTGGCCCCCAAAGGAGTGTTTCAGTCCCCCTCTTTGCTAGTTCATCCCATTTCATTTCCTTCTATTCTCACCTAGCTAATTGCATTCCAACACCATTTTGGAACCGATTACATAAGAGATCAGTGCTCTAATGGCTGCTGGACTATCTGACATAGTAATTATTTGCTTTCTAGAGCTACTTGGTGATGTCTCCAAAAAGCCTTTAGTCCTTGAAGGCAAGATCCAGATCAACTTGTAGCATGCTTGTTGGAGCAACAATTTCCTTTGCAAATGAACACCAAATATAGATCATTTTCAGGCTGACAGTTTTTCGATTGAAATTTAAAAGATGACCATTAGACTGACCAAACAGAATTCCCCCAATAACCCCGTTATTTTAATCACCTAAAATATATAAGAGATCAGCTTCCCGCGTTTATTATCCGTAACTAAAATCCAATCTTTTGTATCGAAAAATCGGGGGTGGCTGTGGGCACGTGCGACCGATGTCCATCTAGGTAGTAGGCCGATATGTGTACACATGTCAGACAGCTGCAGTTTCTTTTGTCGCCCACGCGAACTATTCAATCAAATACTCCTTGCCGGCTAATTTACTTCCACTTCAGCACACTTCCCTAAACTAAACACTAAATATTTCACACATCTGGGAAATAATATTTTTGTCATATCGGACGGCACGAGGAAGAGATCGTGTTTCAATTCTAGACCGTGAGCTAATTAGCTAGCGAAAGGTTAGAGATTTTCTGATGGGAATTTAGAAAGCTTAAAACTATATTTTTATCAATAAACTAAATAGAATATGACATGAGGACCCACAGCAATATGGCCGATCTGTCAGTTAGAGTGACTCTGTATATACAGATTACGAAAAGTCTACACCGAGAAAAAGATTTATTTGTGACAATCAAAATCTTATTATATCAAATAAATATGATTTTCCATATGGCCTAACTAATATTCAATTTGTCGTTAAGAAAGAATATCTCACAATTCTTGTAATCGCCATTTGTTTAACAATTCATTCATTCTATTATTAAACTTATTTTTGTCCAGAGCACTTCAACCACGCATACTTCACAAAAACAAAATAATTAGTGAATTGCAAAAACTGAATAATAGGTAAGGGTGGGGTGAAAATTCTTTGTTTCAATTGCCATACATATTATTTTATTCTTATCTGTGTTGATCTCACTTATTTTTCAAAAGTCAATAATATTACGAATCTCGAATTTCTTAAAATAAATACGGCGTTATCCCGTATTAAAAGTTAAATGCAAAATAAGATAATTATTCCTTAGAAAGTTAGAAAGTACCAAACATTTCAAACTGGCAACGCTGCTTTCAAATCAGACTGGTAGCTGGAACTGAAAACACGCCCAACGCTGACTACGAACAATCATTCTTCTCTTCCTTTCGAGTAGTTTTGCTCCTTGTGTAAATCGTATGGTTCGAATAGACTTCTCGCGATCTGTATAATAAAACACGCTTCTAGCAATTAAATCATTTGGTGTTCTTGTTATTGCTATCGGATATCAAATGAAGTGGGTACTCTGCGTAAAAGTGATAACCATAAAGAAGAGGACGAGAGTGAGTACTTATGCATTACATTAGAAAATGGTTACCGCAGGGTAAGCACTAATTATTATAGCAATAAATGCGCAGTAAAACATAAAGAGAAATGACGATCCCTATATACAATATAGCTCATCATTCGCTACACTAAAGGGTGCAATCTATATGCTAATGACAGACATGTCATTGACTGCTGGTTAAAAGGTTAAGTTGGTAACGCTCGCTAATCGACCTACCCATAAGAAACAATTGAAAAGGCTTCATTTGGACCGTACCGAATCGAAACTTTATGACGTTTGTAATGGAACGAGTCGCTACCATCTGGGAACTCGAATAATAATCAGTTTAAATACTCTTCTTCTTGTTGTTGTTCTTCTTCTTTTTGTCGGACTATTTATGCATTTAAAACGTGATGTATTAACGATATTTTTGATGTACGCTCAAGTTATTATTGTTTTATAACATTCGAGGCTTTTTTTTACCAAGCGCATAAAAATGGAAACATATTATACGAGCTGGTACAACTGGTACTAATGTATATTTATGGGGATCATTGGAAATATATTGAAATAAACTATCAAAAAATATAGACCAACTGCAGCCATGGAAGTGATTCTCAACCTGACCCCTCTACATATGGTTGTGGAAAGTGTTGCAGAAAGAACGAGATACAGACTAAGTAGAGAGGGAATCTTTAAAAAAACACCTCCTAACTTCTTAGAAATTAGACAACCTGGGACATGCACAAGACGGTATAATGAAAAAGTATAACTTTTCAAAGAAATTCGTTACGGAATTAAGCAACAAAAAAGAATGGGATCCAAATACCATTACCAGACTGAGGAGAACTGAATTACCTTTCTGGGGGCCTTAGCCCTTTTGCGGAATCAGCCGCAATGTAATATTGGAAGAAATAGGTAAAGCCGGGAAAAAGAGATCTGACCATTGGAAAGATCTAGTAGGGCTTATACACTCAAAGACTCTTCTGGGTGATTACAACCTGTTGAGATCAAATGAATGCATAAGTCAAAGTAAAACTGCGCTAAGAGTTTTAACAGGGATCCTAACGGGACATTGTCGCCTGAATGGGCACCTGAAAAAGCTCAAAATAGTGGAGGAAGAAGAATGCACTTTTCTTCAAATTTTGGTTTAATTCTTGCCATGAATCTTCTCCCCAAATAATTTTGGGAGGACGAGGGGGAACAGATATTAATTATTATATACGATTTTCATAAGGTCCTGGAAATTGGTAAGAAGCAATGGATTTGTGCAAACAGAAAGCACAAATCATTTGCTCTTACTTTGGGCAAACGTACCTGTCAACATTTGAGAGGAGTATGCATGCTGGACATGGACTAATGAACATGTGAATTGAAAAATTTATGGAGGCCGGTATTGTTCATATATGAGTTGAGATATGGACGGTTTTCTGATAGTTGTTGTGTTCTTCTAGAGCACAGGAACCTAAGCTTTTTGTGAAAAAGGTGGTTGTTGTTGAATCTAATTTTGGAAGTAGAGCAGCTGCATCTAAAGCTACCAAAGCACCTATGAAAGTGTTACTTCACCAATAATAATGTTAAAGGTATCTACTCGGTTTTCTCCAAATGAATACGTTCATGACATCCAAATTGCTCCAAATTTCGTGAACTAATTGAGTTGAAATTTGATACACGCTGCGATCTTTGAGACCTTATTTGGAAAAAGAGTTTTGTTTTGAGGTGGGAATTTGAAAATACAATTTGTATCAAGTAATATATCAAAGGGAGAGCTTGTTGTTATTTTTTCATAATATTAAAATAAAAAATTCCATGTTATTTGGAAAAAATAGGTGAAAATTAACCGTACCCCCCAGATCTCTGGAACTAACGGTCAAAAAATTTGGAAAAAATAATAAAAAAACTATAAAAAGCCCTAGTTTATTCGCCCACTCTGTATTTTTATTATTATTATAATTTTTTCTGTAAAATATAAATGAAAGAAAGTTCTCCCTAAGTTTAAAAATCGTGTGTAGTTTAATTTAATTAGAAATGTTGTTGGTATAGATAACAAATTGTTATTTTCCGACCTACCTCACCTTCTCAAATATAGTGCTAGTATTGTTATATCCTCGATAGATGTCTTCGCGACATAAATACCTTCCACTTGGCACGACTTGACTATCGACTGACCTATCTATTTTTAAATTGCCAAACTTCAATCTAAACGGCCTTGACCGATTCAGAGCCAGGTCGATAGATTAGTTCATTCAATTTTATCTTAAAACATTTAACAGACATATTGAGAGAGAGTCAACCATATTAAGTTTATACGAGGGGCATTATTGTTAGTCTATACGACATTAAATGTAATTTGTATTCTATAAAACAATGTTTAATATAGTTTTTCAAAATATACTGTGAACGAGACTTAATTGTACAATATTGAACATGGACTTTTTAATTTGTAAAAGTTCGAAAATTATTCCATTGCTATTAGAAACAGTTTAGAATTTCCAAATTACCCAGTTTAGTAAGCTTTAACGTTTTTTTTTTGGTGAAAATAGATGAAACTTGTATCAAAATTTTCTTATAGAAACTATATACAAGGTGTTTCATAGTTAAACCACCATAGGTTAACTGCATGTAGATGACACTTTGGTGGTTCCAAATAGCCTTGGTTAATTGGTCTAACATAATTGTTAACAGAGATACAGGGTGTTTTATTAATTTAGTCCAATGCTTTTGAAAGCCATAACTTTAGAACCATTCTTCCATTTTTGGTAATGATCTATTGCATTGATAACACAATAAAATAGTGTAATAAAAATAATTATGATTCAGGTCTGGTTTGAGAAAAATTTGCAAAATTCGATAATCTCCAAAACAACACCCTGTATATCAGAATTTTTGAAATCCAATAGATTATTCGAAGAGAACAGAAAAAATAGAGCGGCACCAAAAAATTTTTCGAAGTGCACATCCCGTTTTACTGCTCAACTTTTAATGTCAAAGTTATTTAAATGTATCATTGACATTTTCGTACGTAATAAGTTAAGATTTTTTTCATTTTTGGTAGGTGTGAGTTACATCAGCATGGTTCTAAAATTATGGCCTTCATTACCAAAAATGGAAGAAATATATAGGGTGGTTCTAAAGTTATGGCTTTCAAAAGCATTGGACTAAATGAATAAAACACCCTGTATCTCTGTTAATAATTATGTTAGACCAATTAACCAAGGCTATTTGGAACCACCAAAGTGTCCTCTATTTGCAGTTAACCTATGGTGGTTTAACTATGAAACACCCTGTACAAAAAATAAAGATATATACCAATAAAACTTCTCAAAAAACCCAATGAATTCGATCACGACAAAAATAACGGCCATAAATGACACCATAAATAACTAAAATAGCTCTACGACCGTTGATATATTATTTAATTATTGTTAAATTCAGATGGGTACGGCTGTCGGCATTATGATATCGAAAAGTAATGTCCTTATTAGTGATTGGAAGAGCTTGGAGCATTGTACAGTGCAGTATATGAGCCATAAAACCCACCACACCTATCTATATCTACCTGATAGAGTTCCACGTTCGATAAATTAAAATGTTATCCACTTGGCATATGGGTGGAGGTTTTGAAAGATAACGCGTTTATTAGCTCTCGCTTTTTTACAATGTAAAACTCACCTGAAAAATTTTATTTGATACTGGTAGTAATATAACATTACCCGACGACTTTAGAGAAACAAAAAATTTAGTTTTTCGTACTAATTTTTCGGAAAGGTACATAAGAAGCACAAACTGTAGGTCTACAAATTTGTATTGAAAATAAGAAGGATCTAGTGTTTCATAAATACCAAACAATTAGTAGCTTGTTGATACTAATGACAGTCGACAGATCAAAATAGCTATTAAAAAACCACGTGCAGTTGTCTAAAGAACGCTTGGTTATCTTCAGGGCCACTGTCAAAGGACGTCACGTGGACTTACCCTATGCACTTTGAGTCTAGATTATTTGACAATGCGCAGTTTGCGTGTCAGGTGAGTGAGATTAAGAGTTACTGTAAAAATATAGTGAATTGTTGTCGTTTTGGTCTTTGTTGTTAAATGTATCAAAAACACTTTTCTCCGGCATGGTCTAGCATGAGCATGAGTTTTTGAAGGAAAAACATTAAAAAGACTGTCCTACATAGTGAGTGAAAGATTTGCTTCACAAAAACATGAAAAATCGGAAAAAGATGGTTCCCAAATATCACACAATTCACAATAATAAATTATAGAAATAAGGTCAAGATACAGATTCAGAAAATAGAGAGATGGTACATTTCAAAACCTACTTATACCGAAATAAACTTTTTTTATCGCCAGTTCTTGGTTCTTGTCAGAAATGTCAATATTTCCAAACAGCGATCTTCGAAAAATACATTCTTTGACTTCCTTAATATTTGTGGAAACGTCATTGCTTGAAGAACGTTTTTCTGCCACTTAGGGTAAATATTTCAAACGCCAAACACGTGCCATGATTACCTCATAAATATACTACTAAAATTAGCTGAAGAATGTAGTTTAATGGTTGAATTTCACCATATTTCCAAAAGAAATGAAGATGTCTTAATCTATGTTAAGGATTTTATTCGTTAAGAAATAAATCGACTTTTACGATTTCTGATTTAAAATATTAATGAATTTTAAATCATGAATACGACTGTGTAGCTCGCTGTAATATCGGTCGAGACATCATGCCTCCGCTAAATACGATGATAATAGAGAAAGAAAAGTAGCAGTGTGGTGGCAATCGTTCTATCTCTAACTCCTTAACTAATTAACAAAGACGAGTTTGCTAAGTAGTGCGCTAGAAAAACGTTTACTGAGAATCGTTGTCGATCTTATTAAGCAGCTCGACTGTATTACCTTATTTGTAGCAGATTAAAAGTTTGTAATTGTAAATGCTTCTAATCGACTTGGACGCTGTTACTAGTAGTGAATTACTGGATAAAGCTGGCGACTGGTTCATTTTTTTTTATTTAATCATCAGCTATGATGGGGTTTCCTTTTGATTTTTCAAGATATCTGGCTTAGAAAGTTTCATGTATTCAATAAAAATCCATTTTCACTTGAAAATAGATCACCAATTTCAACTGTATATATTTTTTTATGTTTGTATGTATTTTAGGGAGATATTCACTGAAGATCTATTGTGCCCCCTTACTTCTACTCAGTTTCTGAGGAGAGTCTCAGAAACTAGTAGTTCCTTTACTCCTATTTCCCGGAGGAATTTTAGGATGTCTGCAGGCTTTAACTTAGGTAAATGTTCCTCTTCTATCCAGTAATCTCCCAGGTGCTGTGCTCTAGGATTCTGAAGTGCTGTGCAGTTGGAAAGTATGTGGATTGAGGTTTCTTTTCCCATGCCACAAAATCTACATTCTTCTCTCTCTACTATTTTGAGCTTTTTCAGGTGCCCATTCAAGCGCCAATGTCCCGTCAGGATCCCTATTAAAACTCTCAGCGCAATTTTAGTTTGAATTATGCATTTATTTAATGTGTTAATGTGTTATTTAACTATTTAAGGGTAGTTCTCTCTCATCGAGTGCTTTTTTCTCTAAAATCGTCGACTAGACCATATGTAGAAAGTGTAGGCCACAACTCTCAACAAATTTACACCCGATAAAATGGGTATTTTGTATAGCTACAATTAGTGAAAAGTAATATATCTAATTCATCCTAAATTCAGTGCTACAATTACTGTGAGTACATTATATTTAATATATAAAAATTAAATCATCTCCAAAGTAAAAATTACTGGCGAGAAAGTTCTACATCAAGTGCAACTTCAATATCACCATCAGCCCCAATTGTTTCAGGGTTGCCGGTTTCATTTCTTCTACCTTTTGTTTGAAGATATTTTATTTGTAACCACCCACTTATATTTAACTGTGTGAATATTGTATATATTCAATTTCGAACATTTGTAGGTATATAATTTGAAAGTTTACTTTGTAGTCCAAGAACCATTTCGTGTGAACGCTTATCATCACGTGTGGTTTTAATGTTAGTTTGTGTGGCAATTCCTGCCTGCTCCATTCGTTTAATTCATTAAAATAATAAGTATATTTTTACAGACAAGGTTTTTTCCTTTTAAATCTTCCACCTCCACAATTTCGTGATCATCCGTCACTGGTCCTTCGAAGCTTTTGTTATAAATTTAGTATTTTAATAGTTCACACTAGATACTTCTAGTCGCTACCAAATGTAGAGAGAAGATAAATTTTCAATTTGTTATTTTAATCAAACCAGCGATCGTACCTTACATCCTACATCCTTCTTCTACAGATTGTATAAGCCCTACTAGATCTTTCCAATGGTCAGATCTTCTCTTTTTCTCGGCTTTACCTATTTCTTCCAATATTACATTGGGGCTGTTTCCGCAAAAGGGTTCAAACCCCCAGAAAGGTAATTCAGTCCCCCTCTGCTAGTTCATCTGCTATTTAATTTCCTTCTATGTGTCCTGGAATCCATAGTAAGGTGACTATGTTGTTCTCGCCTAGTTCATTGAGTTTGTCTATGCATTCCCACACCATTTTGCAACTGATTACACAAGAGATCACTGCTTTAATGGCTGCTCGACTATCCGACATTATGATAATCCTTTGTCTTCTGTATCCTTTATCAATATTGAACTGTTCGCACTTTCTTATGGCGTGGATTTCCGCTTGAAAGGTAATTAGGGTTGTCCTCAAGCTTTCATCAGAGTTCCTTCTATTGCTTTTGAGCTGTCTGTATACCATTGAATGGCATTCCATTCCAGTAGATACATTCGAACCACTCCAAAAACTTCTTAATGAATAAAATTGTGTTTTGAATAAGTGATTAACCGGTAGCTTTATATCAATTAACAAAAGAAATATATCGATTAAAAAACATCGAAAAGAATGGAGAAGAGAGTGAATCGATATAGTGAAGTAAGTCGTGTAGGCAGAGACAACGCGACTATTCACGATTCAGCAATAATGTTGATGTAGAATCGTTGGTATCGATGAAACAGCGCAGGATAACGATCCTTCGCATTGTAATGTCCGTATTTAACAATTCCCGATATCATGCCATAGCACAGCATACTCTTCTAACCGATAAATAAATCCTTATTGGTGGACGAGTGGAGATAACACTCCAGCATCACCTATTTGTAGTCGAATGTACATAGAGAAGAGCCGCACTCTACCGCACAACCACATATTCGAGGCTACTACACGAGATACCCATTTACTGGTTTCGTACAAATTGTTCTAATCTTATATTGCTTATTTGCTTACCGGACTCACTTTATCATATTAAATGAAATACTAGATACTGTTACTACTGCTACTGTTTACCCTTTACAAATTGGCTCTCCACAAAGCCGAAACGTTTTCACATACAGAGTGACGTTTATATTCACGAGAGATGTTCAATAAATACAAACCAAAGAGTCATATATCTTATTTATTGCTATATCTATTAGAACTTCAGTTCTTTATGTTAGGCTGGTCTGACCGGTACGTTACTTGGAGCGAGTGAGGTCGCGACGCAAAAGATCTGACCGTTACGTTACGTTGTTACGTTATGTGCCTTGAGCGCGTGGGCTCTCGCGCTCTCTTCTCAATCTCAGAAATAGTCAGCATACATTGTATTATTAATTACAGAATACTTAATGTGTACTTTGTTCCAATCAACTTAATGATAAGATGTTTTTGATTGATACTACTGTATATTTTTGTTAAATGGAGTTTCATCCTTATATAAATATGTGTATTTATTTATTGATTAAATAAATTTGTTTATTGCTTAAAAGGAACTAAAGTTCTTACCGTGTGTCCCGCGACGCGCTCTTCAATTTTTTTGTTTAAATATAGAACTTGCAGCAAATCTTGCATTTAAAGAAATATTGGCGTGATGCAGACAGGTGGGAAAAATATCTGGCGCAGTTAAGGGGATTAATTTTTTTTTTTTATTTTGGCGCAGTTTAGTTGCACTCTCCTCAATATCGTGTACAAAGACTTACTTCATGTTTTTTTTATATAAAATACTTACAAATTTGAAATGTAGGCAAAATTTTAAACCATTTTGACGAAGGAAGAACATAGAGGGCATTGGCATTGCAAGAAATGAGTTTAAAGTTAGTAGTATTGAGCAACCATTTAAATTATAGTAAATGTTATGCTAATTACCATCATTTAACAGCGTAAGTTATTACATGACAACCAAAAAATATCTCTTAATTCAAATTACGAGAAACAATTGTAAAAGTTCTTATTTGTGGTCTAATTGTATTTTATTTCGCAATTTTTCATTAGATAACCAAAAGATTACTATTTATTTGCGAGTTGACTGAGTTTCATAGGCCAGTCGGTATGGGTCATTTTAGACCAAAAGTAGAAGTAATTAGTAATACGGCTGATTTTTTTTATAAGTACCTTGAAGTATGTAGATTAATATAAAAAAAAGTTTACCAGTACCAGTTTTTTTTTTTAATTTTCCAATATTTTCCGCTGGGAGGAAGGTGAAAAATAATAAAAAATACCAGCGTGTAGGGGAAGTGTTTTGCAATAGAAAAGGTCTCTTGCGTTTTTTTCGTCCGATCAATGGTTTATCCGTAAAAAATTCGGTAAACTAAGTATGTGTGATTAGTTGAAGAAGGTCATTCTCAAAGGTTCGTGGCAAACAGAGTTGGCGTTTGGCAAAGTGATGTGTCTCGTGTATGGAACCGGTATCTCCAGACCAATTCTCTTCGTGATAGACCTAGAAGCGGTAGAAGGCGTCTTACTTACTAATCAGCGGCAGAACCGCTATATCCTCTTAACTATCCGAAGAAACCCGATCATGGCAATACCAGCACTCCAAAGAGATATGAGACATGCGTTGAGAGTTCAAGTATCGATCTCGACATAACGGAGACGAATACTTGCGACAGGTTTGAGGTGTCGCCGACCAATAAGAGTGCCCAGACTACAACCTGAGCACAGAGTTCGCCTGAAGAATTTTGGAATTCGGTGTTTTTTTCCGACGAGACAAGGATTTGTTTGGTACAAGATAGCCATCGAATACGTGTGTGGCGGGATCCAACGAGAGCTGCTCAGCTTGCCCATGCTCGCCCCGTGCGGCCCTTCAGAGGAGGAAGTGCTATGTTTTGGGCTGGTATCATGTTAAATGATCGCACAGAATTAATTCATGTGGAGGGAACGATGACTGGTGATAGGTATATCAGAGAGATTCTACATCCTCAGGTGAGACTATGGCGCGCAGCTGTTGGCAATTCCTTCGTTTTTATGGACGATAACGCCCGACCTCATCGGACCAGAGCTGTAAATGAGTATCTTAAAACTGAAGGGATCAATCGTTTGAGCTGGCCTGCCCTATCTCCTGACATGAATCCGATAGAACATGCTTGCCAGGGCAGTGGCAGCACGCAGAAATCCACCCAGGAGTGTACAAGAGCTTGTTCATGCGGCCCAAGAAGAATGGCGAAATATTCCTCAACAGAATATCAATAATTTGGTAAACAGCATGGGCAGGCGACTTCAAGCTTGCATAAATTCTAGAGGTGGAAATACTCTTTATTAAAAGTTCTCATGGATGTTCTCACTTAACCTTTTCTTTAAAAAGAATCAATTTGTATTTAATTCATTTAATTTCTAAGAATACTTTTTATGTTTAAAGCAAGTTTATTATTGGATAATAAAAATTTTTTGACAAATATACTCTTTTTTTTCAATTGAAACTAATTATTTGATTAATCTCTGATCCATTTATAATGAACAAATTTTTTTTTTCGAAGATTTAGGGTGATGCAAAACTTTTGAATCTATGTGTTTATGAGTAATTTGCTAAAAATGATTATGTTCTTTGACAAAAAAATGACATTTTTAAGCCGACACTTTCCTCTTCAAAACGCCGTATTACAATTATTTATATTAGTTTATAATGTAGGTACTCCGCTGCGCTTCAGAAAATAGAGTCGCGCGGATGCGGAACACATACTTAGTTTACCGAATTTTTTCCGGACAAACCATTGCTCGGACGAAAGAAACGCAAGAAACCTTTTTTATTGCAAAACACTTCCCCTACACAGTGGTATTTTTTATTTTCCTCTACTCTCCTCCCAGCACAAAATATTGAGAAATTTCGAAAAAAAAAGTTTTTTTTTTCTAATTTGGGAAATCGATAGATTGGTAAACTTTTTTTTATATTAATCTACAATGTGATAATAATAAAAGACAATGTAATAAGATTCTATAGACTATAATAATGACAGCTTCTTACAGAGAACTGTAATTAAGTAATATTAAAGAATAATTATGGTTATGAACACCTGGGACATACTGTATACCTGTAAAATGTTCACAGAAAAAAAAACACTTGAAAAAGAAGAAAAAAACAAATGTAGAGAGAATAAAACAAGAAAATAAAATAAATAATAAGAAAAATAGCAGTTAGATCGACCTTTCGAGTCCTTGGTGGTACTGGTCTCAAGGTAATCGCAACGCCTGATCAATACTTACAAGACTGTTGGGTTAATGATCGAATTCGCTTAATTAAAATTAAAATACGAAGGTGCAGCTCCGGCTGTCCGACCACCACTACGCGGTGGATTACGCGATTCTGATGGCAGACTTACGACCAACATGTGCCATATCTTCACGACTACATATTAGTTCTTGTCCCAGCCTTTACATATCATCAGTCAGATTTTTTTTTCAACAACCTTAGACGGTGTGAACTTTATTGGTATGTGGAACTCGGTGTTATATCTGATAAGAAGAAGTTAAATTCACCTTTATTTTAAGCAGCGTGGAAAGTGTATTGTCGAGAAGGGTTATAAGACAAAGCTTTGGATGAATTTCAATCGGATATTTTAGCAAATCCAGCGTAATTAATTGAATAATATGCACACATTTAATTAAACTACTTTGTCAACAATAACGAAATTACGTTTGAAAAAAAATCGATTCAAACATTCTATAAAATTATCTATCGACTTCATCTGTAGAAACATTCTCGGGAATAAAAAGAAGAAGAAGCGATAAAATCTGACGTTTACATGGCCAAACGAACTACAGGCGTGTTGTCAAAGTATTATAAGAGCTATAAACTTATTAGCTGAGGGAAAAGTACCCGAACTACGAGTGTTATTAGAAAAGTATTGAGTGAGGAAAAAAAGGGATATAGAGCTGTCTTGCGATGTAGGGTGTACGCAGTAGGGGGGGTTTTAGCAACCACCCAAAGCGAGGGAATAAAACCTTATAAACCCTTCTCCACCGTGAGAAGTTTCAGTTTTAATTAGGTACAGTTTTCACTCATTATTTGAACTGCTTTCTAACAATGTAAACCTGTGAAGTGGGGGGGCAGTAGTCCTGTCTACGGTGGCTGTGGCACAAGGTAACGCGAGGCGTCACAGTATGTAAATGTGCCAGTTGGTTGTTCAATTTTTGAGGTTTTTATTTTTCAAATATATGAGGAACATTTTTAACGGTTTTTGACAAGCAATGGGGGGCAGTAGTCCTCTCTACGGTGGCTGTGGTACAAGGTAATGCGAGGCGCCACAGCATGTAAATGTGCCAGCTGTTTGTTTAATTTCCAGGGTTTTTATTTTTCAAATACATAAAGAACATTTTTCAACGGTTTTTGAGAAGCATTGGGGGCCAGTACTCCTCCCAACAGTTGCTGTGGTAGAAGGTAACGCGAGGTGCTACAGTATGTGAATGTGCCAGTTGTTTGTTCAACTCTTAGGGTTTTTATTTTTCAAATATATAAGGAACATTTTCAACGGTTTTTGAGAATCAATGGGGGGCAGTAGTCCTCTCTACGGTGGCTGTGGTAGAGGGTAACGCGAGGCGCCACAGTATGTAAATGTGCCAGTTGTTTGCTCAACTCTTAGGGTTTTTATTTTTCAAATATATAAGGAACATTCTCAACGGTTTTTGAGAAGCAATGGGGGCAGTAGTCTTCACTACGGTGGCTGTGGTACAAGGCAACGCGAGGCGCCACAGTAGGTGAATGTGCCAGTTGTTTCTTCAATTTTTAAGTACTTTACAATGTATTATTCAAATGAGAAATTTTGAACACCCTATGAGGAAAATTTTTCTACGGTTTTTGAGAAGAAATGGGGGGGCAGTAGTCCTCTCTACGGTGGCTGTGGTACAGGGTAACGCGAGGCTCCACAGTATGTAAATGTGCCAATTGTTTGTTCAATTTTCAATATTTAACAATGTATTTTTCAAATAAGAAATTATGAACACAAGAAGGAACATTTTTTAACGGTTTTTAAGAAGCATGGGGGGCAGTAGTCCTCTCTTCGGTGTCTGTGGTACAGGGTAACGCGAGGCGCCACAGTATGTAAATGTGTCAGTTGTTTGTTCAATTCTTAGGGTTTTTATGTCAAATATATAAGGAGCCTTTTTTAACGGTTTTTGAGAATCATTGGGGGGGCAGCAGCCCTCCTCATATAGTATAATTCGATATTTTGAGAAAATCTACAACAAATTATCATTTCAGACAGTAAATGAGTTAAGGCTGATTAAAAAATGAGTGTCTTCATAAAATTGAACAGTTTAAGTTGTCTAAACCCCAAGAAGAGTCATTAATTAATCCCAATTAGATATTGATCCTTTTGAAATAAATCATTGTATTTATTGTTAAAAGCTTCGTATTTAATTAATAAAATAAATATCCTATGTATATAGAGACACGAATAGACGTAACTAACAATTTGAATGGAATATATATTCGAGATATTGATTAAGTGCGCCATCAAGAAAACTCACTGTACCAACTATGCCTCTGCATTGCATACTATATGTATATTAAGTCTGTAGTTTATACGAATGGTCAATGAAGAATGTCCGTGTTCATTGGCCTGTTCTTCAAGTTATGATGACTGGAGATTGGCTCTTACCTGTATTGGCGCCGCCCCTTGATACCTGCGTCTGTGTGTATGTGTGTGTGTATGTCTTGCTTGTTCCATAAGTTGCTTTATTACCTTACCTCACTTACCTTTCTTGCATGGTACTTATACCGGGTGCTGGAAAAAGTTTTTACTGCCGACTTTTTATTGAAAAGTGAAAATAGTTCGTTTTAGATAGGGGGGGGGGTTAAGATCAATTTTTTGATATTAAAGTACTTTTTTCAAGAAAAAAATGAAATGTTTCAATCGCGACTGAATATTTTTATTGAAAATAAAAATGGGTGTTATAGATTGACTTTCTGGGACCGCCAGAAAAGGAACTTGTGCAGGGGTGGGTAAGCCTTGGTCATCCACTTCTAGGTCTTTTTCTCACATTTTCAGCTCCTCGATATCTAAAGAGAAGCCGCTACTTTTACTGACCTGTGTAACGCAAATTCTTTTGTTGACGAATACAATTATTGTAGATTTAACTTGTCTACTTGATACCAAGAAGCTATTATTTACAATTTCCTTTTCTTACCGTTTTGTAGTAACTTTCGAACTAATATCGATCATTTTAATTAATGGGAAACGAATATTTATATATGAACGTCCGCGGTATTGATGAATATTTATTAGGTAAAGTTAAATCGAGCTATTACTATATCAAACAGGTCGAAAGCCCAACCACCATCAATTACTATGACGAATGACCTTTTGGATTTAATGTATATTTAAGATATCGATTCGATGCGCTAACAAGAAAACTCACTAAACAACAGAAACTCCGTTGAAACATTTTCATAGATGGAAATATTGGTCGGAAAATTTATAGTATATAAAAAAATGTTTCGTTTGAAATGGAGTTTTTTTAAATAAATATTAAAGAAGCAACAAAAACACACTGAAAAAAAGAAACTCTTGGAAGAAAAGATTATAACTTCGGCTCAAAGAATTGGCGCTTTTGAATAGGTCCAAGAGCGAGGTTTCTTCAACCAAAAGATTAACTGTCTTTTCTAAAATTTCTTCACGGAAGAACTTAATCTATTTGTTCAAAGTCTTTACAGTCTCAGCTTCAAACTAGTATGTAAGATATTTCTTGATTCAAAATCTAAATATTTGGTTTCAAACTTCTTGGGATAATGCCGTAGAACTATAACAAAAAACAACTCTCTTGATATAAGAACCTTAGAACTTGGTTTGAAAGCAAATTTTTCTTGGGGCAGATAGAAGATAAATCACTTACCGACGTGTTAAACTTAGAAACCAGTAAACACAACCTACCGTCCTGACAACCGATGCAGTAAATAAACAAAAAGGATCAATCGCGCAAAAAAAATTATGGAAATAATAGTAAAAATGTATCCGAACGAATTCAAGTAGATCACCAGCACTGCGAATACCAGCTTTGCATAGAATTTTAATATAGCATCCGTGGTTCAGTGGTAGAATGCTCGCCTTCCACGCGGGTGGCCCGGGTTCGATTCCCGGCCGAAGCATATGAATCGCTGCTTCGGAGAAAGCATACGCACGCAAGTAAGGCACATAACGAAGCAACGTAACATAACGTAACGGTCAGATCTTTTGCGTCGCGACCCCTTGTCGCTCAAACACCTGACGTAAAGAACTAAAGTTCCAAAAACCAATTTTCTTGACATGAGAACCTAAGACCTTGCTTTGAAAGAGCTCAAAATATTTTATTTTGATTAGAGACCAAGTCTATATTGGTTTAATAGTATAGGATTTTGATAGTCAGCTAAAAAACAATAATTTGAAAATATGAAAACAAAAACATATCAGAACAAATAAAAACAACCATAAATAATAAAAACAAAAATAACCTGATGTTGCAGTCACTTCTGTGATGAACTAGGGCGCAGGCGATAACAATTGGTAAATTTGAAGTTGAATAATCATCATCTGATGAGTCGTCAGTCTTAGGTATGAGCAAAGGATGAAGATGCAGGCCGTTGAAATATCTAAGGCCGCCATTGTTAATCTAAGTAAAGCATCTAACAAAACCATATTTTAATAAAATATATTATTTACAATAATAGATAATATTTTAGTGCAACTTACCTTCGAAAATGGGCGATTAATGCATAATTTTCCAGTGTTCTAATAAGTTGTTTAACGGCATCTATACTCTATTTGAAAAAGGCAGATGAAAGTAAGTTAAAATATTACAAAATTTGTAATTCTATAGGTCTCAAACTTACATATTTGTCAAGATACTTAAAGTAATTCAAAAGATTCTTCGGAATAACGAAAAACTACCTGTTTTTATAAAATTTGACATTCTTGCGACAACTGCAATTCTTTCTGGGTCTTATCTATACACCGGCATCAAGAAATAGTTAACCATTATTACGTGATTATTTTCTATACAGATGCTGCATTAACAACAAGTATACAGGGTGATCTACAACATTCGAACACTATAAAGCTCAATTCTTGAGTACCAGATACTTTTTTATTTCAAGAATCAGTCGGGGTTTAAATATTTCATGATGTATCTGAAGAATTGGAGAAAAATTGGGAAGAAGCGTGGCAGTTCATTTTACACAAAAAAGGTTTCTTCACATTTTTGTCCAAAGTTATAACTTTTGGACTTAAAGCATCATGAAAACTCAAACTCCCCTTTTTTGAGTATAATATCTCGAAAACGGAGGGTGTTAAAGGAAATTGATATGGAACAACGATGATTGAATTATGTAACTCTTATTATATCTCAAACTTTTTCTCCTAATGCCTCTCTACAATTTTCGTGGACTGGGAAAAAGTTACGCGTATCTGTATACAAAAGTATTATTAACATGTACAGTTTCATTTATTCATATTATTCAATAGCCTGTTATATGCCTACCCCCACCACGCAAACCGGCAGATTAGTATACCGTTGTTATCAGAGGCACTTGGGGCATACCTGACGCGCTCGAAAATGTCCAAGTAACTGTTTTTTTTAACATTTTTGAAAAACCGTACACGCCATACCCACCGCTAAAATGGTTTTTACGTTACCTTTTCGAAATTACTTTATCTTTCGATTTTGATAGGTCTCGACGGCGCTCGAGATTGACGCCATTTAGCGACCTCGCCTCCCTAACTACTCAACAAAATAAAAAATATTGAAGAAGGTTCTGCAATCGAAATTCTGTAGCTTGTATTAGATAGAAAACACTCGTCTTTTAAATCATATCAAGTTCTTGGTCTCTTAAAACACAATTATAGTCACTCTGTATACGAGATATGCCATCCGTATTTCCTTTCTTAAGATTAACCCAATTCACCGCAACAAATTGTCCCCAATGTTCCTTTTGTGCAACATAGCTGTAACGCGAGATGTTTATTCGTTACCTGACCGCGTAGGCAATTCTCTCTCTCTCTCTCTACTTCATAATACACCGGTCGATATCAAGACAAACAACGTCTATATTTATGTCATTCTAATGTCATCTATTGTTGTCCTAAATATATGAAAGATTTTCGTTGTTGGTCCCTTTGGCATGACACTAATTTTTATGAAACTCGATATAACTTGATGGATGACGGATGCTTATTTGATGCATTTGAATGCCTTCGTTGTTTATTGTATGAGCTTCGCTATTCGTCAACTTTCTATATACTTTTCTTGTACTTATTGTATAGGAAAGTCACCAAATATGGAATACCATTTTGTTTTTGGGATATAAAAAAAACTTCATATAAATTAAATCAGTTTAATGTTTTTACTAATCAGTCATACATTTATATGTAGTAATTAACAGCCTTTAATCAGATATATTAGTTATCAAATTAAAATCTAACACAAAAAACAAAATCACAAATGAGTAACCAAATATGGAATAGGTATCCATATATGGAATATAAGCATGAATCAACATAACAATAACAAAAATGGACATTGATATCTTTGAGATCAATTAAATAAATATAATATATTGTGATAAATGGAAGAAGTTACATAATTACTTGCAAAAGTCACAGATCCAAGTATCAAACTCTGGACCAGCACAATCATAATGTGCCCAGAGCCCACACATCAAGCATTTAATTTAATATTCCATAATTAGACACCGTCGACTGTCCATATTTGGATTTTTATACTAGTTCAAACTCTTCTAAATATTTTTTAAAGTCACAATATTTTAATGAGAAAAGATCACAAAATGGTGAAATAAACATAATACCGATATACTAAATAGTATAACACTTACGTAGCCAAACATAACAGCTGGTAATACTCGTTTATTACTTACCTTTAAAATTTTCTGCACGACATCAAAACAAAACACGCCTGTCACACGTGAAGCATTCGCGCAACTGACTCGATGGTGTGGGTAGACCGAATGAAACAGAAGATGGTCGAGTGTTGCGTTTCATACTTATAGTCTTAGAGAAATGAAGGCATTCCATATTAGGATACTATTCCATATTTTGTGACTTTCCTCTATTCTAAAGGGTTTATTTTATCATAAAATTATAGTAACAGCAGTAGATCAAAAGGAACATTTCTTAGTAGCTCTAGCATGTTACATTAGATTTTTATCTATTTTCCCCAATATTTAAATGTTTTTAATAAGTTGAATTGTTTTCTTTGTTATTTTTAAATAATTTTTGCATGATTTTAACTAATTTTATGGTACTTTTACGTAGTTCCAATTGATTTTAGTTGGTTTTTATTCCATTCCATTCCTCAATTCGACATTTCGTATTTATAAAATCATCATCAACAATGTATATTTTCGTCTTTCTAAATTTATCTTCTATATCACGTAATGGTTTTCATTTCAGTGTTTTAAGAGACAAAATTCATTCCTTTTAATGTAAACAAAAAGGGGGAATAAAATAAAAATAAGTCGTCCTAGCCTAGCTCAATAATCCGAATGTGGCTCACCTCACGAACCAACCAAGCTTATTTTAATTAGGCGAGGTTTTTCTAATTTATTTCTTTAAATTTCTGATAAATCTCGGAACTAGGAACATATTCAAGGACAGACTTATGTGTCTGTTGACTGATTCATTTAAAAATTAGAAAAAATGTAGACCTACAGCTTGAAATTAAGACATCTATACTCGTAATCTTTACACTTCTGTTTTTAATAGAATTTTATCAATTCAGGGTGGATTATTTGAAATAAACTAAGATTGGGGGATGGAGTAGAAATAAATATACGCGTTCTATCTATGGTGCTGTACCCTGGAACTCTGTAGGTACCTAGTGCAGCAGTGTCCTGTTGAAGCTTTTAAACTTACTCTTGGATAATTAGATGGCATTGTGATTTTGAATAAATTCTGTTTGAATATTTTTATTTTTAAAAATATGTATGAAAATTAAATCTAAATGTGACAAAGAGATGTAAATATACCAAGTATTAAAGCCGGTGTGGTGTATATTATTAAAATAATCTAATAAATTGCTTATAACAAAGCAATGTAGCATCAGGTGCAAATATACATGTAACTTGGTTGATAACAATAGGAGTTCTACTCGACCATTCCAAATAAGGCACGTGAATCAAAGAATAATGGTCACGATGGTAAAGCACAGATATCGTTTTTTTTTGGGAAAAAAGTTACAACGGAAATTGAAATGAAAGTATGTGTTAGAAAACATAGAATTGGAGATATAAGTTTGAGTTGTATGAACAAAAAATCAGTTAAAAAGAGGTTTTGTTGTTAAGGGTATTTATTAAATACTAGCCTCTTGAAATGCACCAAGTGTCTCTTTTTAATGAAGTTTTAATTCTTCTAAACAGCTTTTAGTTGTAGTTAGATTAGAATTTCAATCATTCAAATAGTTTCATAAAATTCCTTTCTTTGTTTTCAATACAAACTCGCTAAATGTTTAATTCTAATGTTGACGAAATTACCTGCAAACTCTTATAGTATATTTTTGTTGGCTTTAAAATAGTTTTTATGAGGCAATTACATTGTCTTGTCTGTAAAACAGTTTGGCGTGTAATAAAATAATAATCATGTTTATAAGGGAAATAAAAATGCTTTCTATAGAATTATTTTGTTTATACAGGGCCCACATACGCAAGCTTCATTCAAAATGTTTGTAACAATGGTTGAATAAAATAATACATATTTATATTTGTTATCAGGACCGTAATAAAGGTGGATGATTTGTTCGAGTCTAGTGAGAGATTCAATTATAATGGGTTCTTTAATTGATATATAGTAGGTATTTTGTGTCATAAGGGCAGAAAACAGTTTGAATAAACCAAAAAATGGGAAAATATAACAAAAAACTTTGGGGATGTGAATGTAATTAAATAAAAAGTGGATACTGGATCAGTTCAAGTTAAATGGAAAAGTAAATGTGGGGGAAAATAGAATACAAAACACAACTTTCCAAGATGAACCCCAAAAAGATAAACTGTTATCCTTAGCAGGAAAAGGCTGGAGTGAAAATTCCCAATCATCTTTTGGAGGAAGAAAAAATGTGTGTGGCCTCAATAGAAACAGCTTATAAAAGAGGCTATGATGAAAAAATACTGATGTGGGCAAAAAATACACTCATTGGACAGAGGAACACTGGCAAGTTCTTTTAAGATGTGACACTTTTTAGTACAGAGATATCTACCGATAAAAGTACGTGCCAAAAGGCATTATGAACAGTGAAACATGTAGAGGAATGTTAAAGAAACCGTTATTTGCTTAGAGATCTGAAAAAAGTTCAGGTACTCCGTAAGATAACGAAACTTGTTATTAGGGTGTCCGTTATTTACCAATTTGATTTTTGACTTTGCAGCGCCTCGAAAATTTTTAGTTCATGACCTAAAAAAAAATATCAGACCCATATAGCCCTTGATATTCATAATAAGCCGTGCCTCCAAGACGATACATTTTCTATTTAAATAACATGGGGTTTTGGCACTTTTTACAATTAATTTTTATGTCTCTATGACAGTTTATAAATGGCAATGGCAAACAATTATTTTTGTTGAAAATTGAACGCTCTACAAAAGCTTTCTCTTAATATTTTTCGATATATTCACTTGCTTAAAAGTTATTCAAGGTTAAAGTTCAACTAAAAATAACTTATCATATTCTTTTGTATTTTGACCAGAAAACTATCGTTGTTTATATTAAAATTTATTGTTTATTGCAAAAAATATCGGATTTCAACTGTTGTGTTAGATCTGTTAAGATTATTGTGAAGAGGAAATTAACATTTATTAAAAAGAAAGTCTGATAAACTACAAATTTCGTATTCACAATTATTTGCAGAACGAGCTGTCAAACTAACTGAAGAATATATTAATAATCTAGCTATAAGCACGAAGATCAGAAACAGTATGTTCTTCAAATTGTGAGTAATTATAAAAAAAAATTTCCAAATGCCACCAAAGAATGTTTAACAAATAAATTTTGTTCATCAATGTGTTGGAAATCATATTTTTATTAATAAAATGTAATAATTTAAGTTTAATTTATATCGTCAGTAATATTGTTTGGTTATTGAGATATTTAACACTATTTGTAACTGTGATACAGTTGAAATCCGATATTTTTTGCAATAAACATAAATTTTAATATAAACAACGGTAGTTTTTTGGTCAAAATACAAAAGAATATAAGTTATTTTTAGTTGAACTTTAACCTTGAATAACTTTTAAGCAAGCGGATATATCGAAAAATATTAAGAGAAAGCTTTTGTAGAGCGTTCAATTTTTTACAAAAATAATTGTTTGCCATTGCCATTTATAAACTGAGACATAAAAATTAATCGTAAAAAGTGCCAAAACCCCACGTAATTTAAATGGAAAATGTATCGTCTTGGAGGCACGGTTTATTATGAATATCAAGGGCTTATATGGGTCTGATATTTTTTTTAGGTCGTGAACTAAAAATTTTCGAGGCGCTGCAAAGTCAAAAATCAAATTGGTAAATAACGGACACCCTATTTGTTATGTACAAAAAGGCTGTAAGGCTCTATATCATTGTGTTAATAATTCTTCTCTTTACTCCATTTCTTGCTATACCAATAAAAAAATTGTTTTGGCATCGTAAAAATATTTTGTGGAAAATAATAATTAAGAATGAAAAATCGTATAGCTGTTGAATTTAATATCAGAAATTCTTATTTTTACTCAAAAATGAGTGTGTTTACGCTTCCAGTTGTCCGTATATATCATGTCAAATTTCCCAAAACAATATCTCAGAGACCTCGTTTTGTGCGGTCAGAAAAAATTATACACCATCATCAATTTCGGTTATTTAAAATGCACGCGAATCTGCCTTTTTACGTATAGACCAAAACAAAACGAATTCATAAATTGTCGAAAAAAAAAAATAAAAAAAAATCCACCCATTAAAAAAGCTCGAGAGAGCAAAAAACGCTGGCAAAAATAAAAATGTAAAAATACCAGGCTATTAAATTAAAACAAAAGTATGGCGACAACTGCTCCAGCATGGCGTTGTAGATTAAAGCGAGAAAGAGAAAAGATATGGGCATTGTTTAAAAACCACTAATTATAAAAGGACGCTGAGGCTGAGAGCAAGAGAGCAACGTTGAGATTTATTTTTCTTGCATATTGAAAGGCCCTGCTTCGTTGTATGCTGCCAGGTACTTGCCATATAACTCAGATCATCTGACAAGGTGTTCAAACAGGATTGGATTTAGTTATTTTCACTTTTATCCATAAAAAAAAAGTTTATTTTATTTTAAAAACCTTTCATTTAATAACATCTGCTTTTAAAGTAATAAATAGTGTATAAATTCGACCAATTGAAAATAATAACCCACCCATTACGTCCTTCAATTTGGAACAATGACGCTGGCTCTGACAAAAGCTTAAGCATGTTAGGGCAATCTAACCCCGAATATCAAAAGATTATCCTACGGAATTTATCATTTCATTTGACAAAACTCGCCCTCATTTCTACCAGAATTTTAGGTCATCTTCGGTCAGTGGCAGACGCTAACCTATTTTGTAAATTATCCCCAAATTTATCTCCTTTGTTTATTCTTTTGGGTTTCGTTTTAACTAGAAATACGGAGAAAATATGCAAATATTTCCTTATTATCTATCAAATATTCTGGTTGGTTTGGACAATGAAGGAAAAGGAAGTGTATATAGCTATGATCCTATAGGATATTACGAGAAAGCAGCATTTAGAGCAGGAGCTTCAAATTAGGAAGAATCTTCCAAGATCTAACTGGAGAAAACTACAGCCCCCACAACTTAATCTCCTCTCTCAATTTTAAGTAAACTTTTGTTATTGTAAATTGAGAAAAATTAGATTACATTTTATCCATTTTTCGGGACCGCCACTGTTGTCCACTATAATACCAATAAATCATCAAATTGCGGGGGAGTATTACGGTTTAATAGATCCAGTGAACTTGGTCAATTGCACAACTGTCACATAAGAATTGTCAATTATTTGAAACTCCCTGTCGTGTTGCCAACGATGAGGGTTCCCCTCCTACACATCTGCTCTTCAGTATTGTCAATGACATTTTTAATGATCTAACATAATTTAACGGTTCCCAGGTAAAATTAAATAAATAATATACAACAAAATGCTTTATATATCTAATAAAAGAGTTTGTGTATTTAAAAGAGTGTTGAGGGCAAACGCGTGCAGAATTATCTCCGATTTATAACATGCAAAGGTAGTACTTAGTGTTGGTACACCCACAGCTGATAATACCGACATTGTTCTTTGGAAATAATAGGTATTTGAATATGTAGAAGAGGCACGAACGCTATGGAACTACTCTAGAATATAGATTAAAATAAATCAATGCGTGGTTGTAAAGTTCACCTTAAGAATCCGGATATGTAGTAGGTACTACTACTGAATCTTTTAATGTGTGAACGTAAATTTAATTAATTAAAGATCCAAAAATAATCCACCAGAAGCTGTAAATGTTTTGATTTTCCATTCGACACATTTAAAAAGGAACAATTAGTAAAATAGAGAAACAGTTTTGCGAGTTGCTCACGTGAGGCAGATAAAAAAACATCAGCAGCCAATGCTTGAGTTGGAAGAAATATCACAAAATACAATGTATCACTACCAAATCAAATCACTCCTCGAAGGAGGTTAAGGAAGGTCAGCCTCCTCAACAATTTATCCAGCATATAGCACCAGAAATATTTTGTTGATTATTCTTCATTTTATTTCCCGTTTATCTAAAATTTTTCAATTTCATAATTAATTCTCCGTTTTCACTACTTATTGTATCTGACAGCAGTGTCCTGAGGCTAAATTGCTCAAACATCTATATCTCGAAAGACGTGTTGCTCTACACAGTTGCGTTTTTTCTACCAGTCCAATTGCCAATACCGTAAAAAAGAGCGAAAATGGCAACACTCTCGGTAGGCTAGCCTCTGGGATAGCTTCTACCGGTTGCGATGATATACGAACCAAAACGAAATACGAGCGTGGGTTCATGCGTGCTTGTTTTGTTTTAGATGATTAGCGGGTATAATTTGTTTTGTTTTTTCTTGATAATCTTAAATTAATATTTGAACAAACAGAACAAGTTGTCAACGGAGAATCATCATTGTATGAGAAAAGACATGGCCAGGAATCATTGGTCCTTTTTTTTATTGAGGGAGCGATCATTATTTGGTACCACTTCAAAATTATGTCATTTTTGTTCATAAACCTCACTTTCTTCCAATAATAATTAAACATACATCAACACAATGGCAAATGTCACTCTCATTTTTAATAGAATATAATATCAGACGAAAAAAAGTATTCATATCGTCTATGAATTTCCTAGTTGGCTTTTCTGAAAGCGACACTAATTTGAACAGCCGCATTTCTATCCTAAATTTATCTTCATAAAAGCGACAATTTAAATATTTCATTCCAGCAAACTTGAAGAAAAAAAAACACACACACAACAACGTATAGATTAAGATCTTTCCCTCAAAATCGTGCGTTCATATATGAGAAAACTCTATTTATAACTGAACTGAGAAAATGAGAAGTCAAGGTAATTTAAAGAGTGGTGTCTAAACGACTGCATTTTTACCAGAAATGGGATCATATATATGTGTTTATCGAGAGGGGTGGTTTGACAGACAAATGGTCTAGAACCTAGCACGAGCCGAAAGATCTGCTTCCGTTTCCATAAAGCTGAAAACAGCCTGTTGTCACATGTGACTTTATGATGATTATCAGTAGCGTATCTATACAGACAGTTTCACAATTAACTTATACTATCTTATATATTTAAGATTTTTATAAAAATTGCCTTATTTTTATTCGATACAAGATATCCAGATCGGACCCAATTCAGTCGTCACAAAGTGAAGAGAATATTAAACAATTTCACAATTGGCTTGTTTACTGTAAATATAGGATATTCTACAACAACTGACATTTAAATTTAATTGTAGGGTTCGAAAAGTTGAGCCCTCCTAGATCTTTCCAATGGTCAGATCTTCCCTTTTTCTCGGCTTTACCTATTTCTTCCAATATTACATTGGAACTGATTCCACCTCTTTGCTAGTTCATCTGCTGGTTCTTTCAGTAAGGTGACTATAATGTTCTCGCCTAGTTCATTGAGTTTGTCCAGGCATTCCCATACCATTTTGGAACTGATTACACAAGAGCTCAGTGCTTTAATGGCTGCTTGACTATCCGACATTATGATAATCCTTTGTCTTCTGTATCCTTTATCAATATTGAGCCGGGCGCACTTTCCTATGGCGTGAATTTCCGCTTGAAAGATACTAGGGGCTCTCCCAAGCTTTCAGAGTGTTTGGTTCCTGGCCCGAACACGTCTATCCCAGTTTTAAGTGTTTCAAAACGCTGCAGGCTCAGTATATGCTTTGATGACATAGTAAGTATCATTTCCTAATATTTTACTTACGCTCTCGTTCCTTCTGGTGGTGAACAGAGCAATTACAGTTTTACGGGGTTAACAGATCTTTGACACCAACTGTACACGTAATTCCCAATATGGCTCTTGCACTCATGACTTCATACACTTGTAGTTTCACTCCTCTTATTTCGAGGTTCCTATACATAGTTATAATAATAATAATAATAATAACATATATGGAAAATGGCCAAAACAACCCCCGATCTTGTGGTGAATTGTTAGAAATAAATGATCCAAACATTTTCTCATTTTTGTCCCGCCTCTGATTCTAGCTTTTGGGAAAATATTTAAAATAAGCTTCCGCAGTAACATAACCCCGGTATTATTACAAAAGGGGGAAGTGAAGGCTTTTTAAGGTGTTATTTCACCCCATTTACAGCACGCGACTGAAAAATTGTATTTTTTTGTTTATTAAATATATCCGCGAGGGCTGAACTTACTTTATTTTTTTTTTTTGATGAGTACCAGAAGATGCTAAATTTATAAATTTATGGAAAAAAAAAATTAAACGGCAGGAAGTTCGAGACGGAGTTAGTGCATGGCTTCAATATCGTATGTCTTATTATTGCATTGAAGCCCTTTCTCTGTCGGTTGTTATTTAATTTCAAGCAGGGGCGGAAATCAAAAGACGGGTGAACGCTTTCAACATGTGTATTAACTTTTAAAATATGTACTGAATATTTTTATACGTTTTTAAATCCAAAAATATTCGGGAATTTTATGGGAAAAAATATTTGTAAGTAATAAGGTAAATGGGTTATACGTTAGCACAACTGTTTAGAAAATAATTAACCTTTAAAACTCTCGAGTATTTTTAGAAGCATCGATTCTTTTGACGATTTAAACTCAAGTTCATTCGGTTGCAGCAATTTGTTGCCAGCTTATAAAAGGAAATAAAACAATTCCGTGGTAAACTTTAACACAAATCTCAAAATAAAAGAAGGTTCAAAATTAGATTCAGGATATTAAAAACCAGGAAAAATAGATAGCAGCATAGCAGATTCATTTCTCTTATTATTTATTCAGTGAAAAGTGATTTAAAATTTAAAATTGGTGTGGATGAAGCCAGCTATTGGTAAGATTGAAGTAGGTCGTCTTCAGAGATAATTTCCAGACGTTTTCTAAGTGTCCAAGCAGCTGGAAACGTTCAGAGGTGCTTTTTGGGGAAGTATTTTTACAGTAGTTAAAGACTCTTTGGACTTCCATGGTATCCATGCCCCTCAATACCATTGAGCATACTTGAATTTTCATGAACCACCTCCACATTCACTCCAAGAAATAAGTGATAGCGATAGTTTCCAATAGAACGGAATAAAAAAGAAATAGTAGGTACATCTTGAAGGAAAACAGATAGAAAAGATCATTATTATGTAAGAGATCCAGTACCAGACAAGGACTATAGAGTTTATGATACAAAGTATGAAAGAGAACAAGGAGGGATTTACGGAAAAATTAAATAGAGTGTTGGAAAAAAAAATAAAGAGATAGGTGAAGGAACAAATAAAACACATCAATGAAAAGAATATATGAATAATGAGATAAAGGATATGAAACAAGATCATCGAAATATGGAAAAACGTCTTGCAAAAACTGGAAACTAAAAATTTGGTATAACTAGCAATAGAACAAGATAAATAATAAAAATCTATTGAAAATTTACAACGTTTAACCTATAAAGCAGCATTATTTTTTATAGTAGATAACTATGACATAAAACAACGGCTTTTATAGAACATTCTCCATATATTCATATAATTAAAGAGACGCGAGATATGAAGTTCCAGTTCTAAATTTAATAACACATCTATGTATTTACAATAGAAGAAAAAGTTTACCGTAAACAACTCGGTAGTTCACTTTCAACGATATATTTATATATACATGGGTTATAAATGATATGAGATTTGCCGTGCAGTTGTTTTCGTTTCTCAAAACATTATTTTACAAAACCCATTGGCGTTTGTTTCTTTAAAGATTTCATTCGGTTGATTTTAAATGAATTATTGAATAAATAAATATATGTTTAGTGTGGTTCAACAAACTATTTTTAAATATAAATAATGTACTAGCAAATTTAGATATAAACAAGATATAAAAGAGGCCTTAATAGGTTCTGTTACTATATCTAGAAATATCCAAACTTCTTTGTTCTTTTAGACCCCTTTTAAAATTCATATCGCTCTTGGATCCCACACCCGACACTGCCCACAATAAAATTGTAAAAATCCTAGCGAGAGCCAAATTTAAAATTGTCGGAAAACACAATGGCCATTATCGGTGATATAGCCTACTTTTTTATCCATGAATCAGTGATTACAATATCGATCGACAACAATTAATTTAACATGATAGTTTGGTGATCGAACATAAAGAGCGTACCAATTTCAACCGGTTAGTTATAAAGAGTCCTCAATAAGTAATAAGGAGGAGAGATCGATAATCGAGTCTGTACGTTCAGGGACGGCGGCGTGATTAAAACATATTTGTAGAGCAGTAGCTTTTTTAATAGTTTTTCCTAAATAATACCACAAGAGTGAAAATTTTGTCTGCAAAATGTTTCGATTGTCATGAAAGTTTGTTGCTTGGCAATTTTGCGAATGACATTTTTAACAAAAAACTTTTTTTGTAACCCATCAGGATTATCTTCAGAACAGCTTTCTACCATTTCCATTAATTCTTCTTTGGTAAACGCGTTAGAACTTCTTTTTCTGGTTTCAGGTTCAGCCTGAAGCTTTTTACGTTTTGTATCCCTGGCCAATCTAGCAAATTTATAGGTAGTATCTTTAAATGGATCAATTTTGATGTTAAATTCTAGAAAATATTTTTCCTGAACCATTTGAGCAGTCGTATTCCAAAGTGTTTTCACACTAGCTTCAGTATAACCAGTTCCATCTCTTTTTTTCATGTTAAAACCATAATCTTCAAAAATTTTTGCTATAACTTGTTCAGAAGTATCCTTTTCTAACGTATAATTACGTGCGTCCAAAAACATTCTAAACTGTAACATTTGATGATTCAGATGACTCTGGCCTGTTAGGCAACGTAGGTCACGCCTGCTATAGTCTAACATTTGTTTGGAGACATTCTTCGAAGGATGTATAAAAGATGCCAATTGTAGGTTCTGTTCCGATAAAAACACGTGCAGCACCCCCCCTGGCAAGAGAGTCTGCCTTCTCGTTTCCTTCTATGCCAAAATGGCCAGGGATCCAGACCAGCAATAAAAGTATATAGGACTGTTGAATTCTTGGAACTTGTTTTTTACTTTGACAGTGAGAAGATCCGTTATTGTTCTTATTCGACTTCTGCTTATCTTCAGCTTTGTGTTCCAATGGTTCATTCCACCTCTCCCTCTGCTTCCATTTGACCTAGTCCTGGTTCATCAATTTTTCTGTTGCTCTCGATGTCTGCAATCCATATCAAATATATATTGTTGTGTTATAAGTACAGTTAAGTTAGGTTAGTTATTTCCAGTATTCATATAACACTTTTGGGTCCAAAAAAAGCCTTTAAGCAATGCTTGGCTGTCTGAGAATATGCTAATCCTCTCTCGCATAGTATATTATAGAGATACATTTACTTGTTGCTCTCCTCACTGTATATTCCAATACCAACTTGACTTCACACTCTACACCACAACGATCATAAACGCACCACGAGAAGCGTTCACCCCGTCGTCTGACTGACAAGTACACTGTCTGTTTTCGCTTCTCACCCAATCCATAGATTGGTTGAGCGCGAATTTTAAACTAATTGTATCTTGTTAGGTAATTTCACTAATTTCAAGCAGCAAATATGTTAAAGACATATTAACAACTAATAGAGAACTAATCAGTGGGCTAGAAGACGCAAAATTTGTCAACTTCACAGCTAGTAGTGGAATTTATATTTTAAAGGACGATGTAAAGGACTTTTAGTTACACGGCACTGCAAATTGCATTCGCCAACAGTAATCATCAAACTATTATAAAACGGAACTTCTTGGAAATTACCTGTACACGAACAAAGAAGGACTCAAACCTGTCATTCTCCTTAATGCGATATGGATATATGGAATCCTGGGCGGACCTAAATAGGCGGAGATTATAGATGTGCAACAAGTGTGTTTATTTATGAATACATGACACCGCCCAACTTGTCATAACCTAGTCCCTGGCTGGTCCTCCGCCAAGCAGTTCATCATCTCTCGCGCTTGCTCCTTATTCCCCCTAATATCTAGCTCCCCACTACTTTCATATCTCATTTAATAATATCTGGACCTATACTAAACGAGGTTGCCTCCCGCCACCGGTTTAATATTCTCAGTATTCAGTCGCTATGCAATGTGTTCGTTTCAACAGACGATACGACTGTTACCACTAAAGATACAGATAATAAATTCATGGTTTTTCTAACCGGTATTATCAAATAAACGATTATAGTGAAGATTTATTAACGACTTATTCATTTTTGGCATTAATAATATCTGTTTATTGTGTTTTTCTGGTTTAGTTTTGTTTGTTTTTGTGTGTGTTTTGGTGATTTTATGTGGTCTTCAATGTTTTTGTTTCCACTTTTAGAATAGGTACCTACAATTTATGAGAGGAAATTTTAACTAATTATAAACTGTGTTTGTTGAAAGCAGCAATGAATTTTTAATTTAATATTTTTGCAAAATAACCACTTGAAGCATTATATTCTGTACATTGAATTAATTCAACTTTTTATGGATCTAATTTTTCATATACAGTTTAACTTTATCAAATATGTTTCAAAATAAGTTTTTCTTCTACTTTTGCCCAAATTTCAACCAAATTTTAGCAGTAGATACCAACAGAACAGATTAATTATTCCACTAAGAGAAGAAATTGAAGATATAAGTACCTATATACGCATCATATATTTTCATGCACTTACTTTGTATCCATGTATAGTCGTTAATACATTTTCATCGGAAATCTTTGATATACTCTTCAATTGATATGAATTTCAGGAATGATAATGAAGATAACTATTTACAAAAATTATTTAAACTCAAGTAGGTACCACCAATAATATTTTTTTCCTCTTTGGGAATGCCAATTGTATTTGTTTATTATTAAATCATTCTCTAAATCCTAACTCTAAAATTTACAAAACTTTTAGGTACACATAAGACTCCAATCCAAATATTAAGCATTGTAAATATAAATAAAAAGAGAAGATCTGACCATTGGAAAGATCTAGTAGGGCTTATACAATCAAATACCTTTCTGGGAGACTACAACCTGTTGAGATCAAATGAATGCATAAGTTAAAGTAAAACTGCGCTAAGAGTTTTAACAGGGATCCTAACGGAACATTGTTGCCTGAATGGGCACCTGAAAAAGCTCAAAGAGTGGAGGAAGAAGATAGCAGATTTTGTGGCATGGGAGAAGAAACCTCCATCCACATACTTTCCAACTGCACAGCACTTCAGAATCCTAGAGCACAGCATCTGGGAGATTACTGGATAGAAGAGTAGGAGATACCAGTTTCTGAGACTCTCCTCAAAAACTAAGTAGAAGTGGGGGCACAATAGATCTTTTAGGTCTCAGTGAATGTCACCCCAAAATACATACATGTACCTATACATACATACAAATATAAATACCAATGTTGCTGCTGCTCTCCTATCTTTGATATTGATTATGTTTGACTCATTAGAACTGTATTTGTTTCAAGTAAAAATTGAATATTGATCTTTGCTTTTCTATTTCAGATGAACCAGCTGCATCCGAAGAACTACCAGAGGTGCTAATGTGTCAACGATGTCAAGAACAATTTACGGAAGTACAAGAATATCTAACACACAAAGAAGAATGCGACAAAAAAGCAATTAAACACGACGATCCAGCTCATTCCGATCCAGAAGACATGGTAGTATCAGAAGATGACGATGAAGACGAAGAAACGGGCAATAAAGGCATAGAAAAAATACGCAGAAATCGACAGGACGCTGCAAACAATAACAGCGTAGAGGAACAATCACCGGATGCGGAAAATCAAAGATTAGATTTCCCGTTTCCACTATCCGCAGCACCCGGTCATGTGACGTTAGAAGCTCTACAAAATACCAAAGTTGCTGTAGCGCAGTTCGCCGCTACGGCTCTGGCAAATAACGCTGATAATGAAGCAGCTTTACAAGAACTAGCCGTGCTGCAATCAACTTTATTTACCCTACAACACCAACAAGTATTACAACTACAACTCATCAATCAACTTCAACATCAACTTCAAATAGATCGAACCAAAGGAGATGAAGAAGAAACGGCCGCGACTTCGCCTGCGACATCCGAAAATGAAGTGGAGCACACGCAAGTCGAATCGCCTACGCCGCCAACACCTCTACCTCTATCTCGCGAGCCTACCCCAGCTTCTCTACCTCCACCGATGCCTCCTAACGTCCAACCTTCACCTGCCGCTAAACCCCTATCGCCCGAAGTTTCAGTTCCGTCGACGATGGCTATGCATATTCAACCTCCGATGTGTTCTATATCCTCCTCGTTGGCATCCACGATCATAACGCATAACGACGAACAAATTTTGGAGGAACCCAATACGTTGGAGATGCTCCAAAAACGAGCGCAAGAAGTATTAGATAACGCCAGTCAAGGTTTGTTAGCCACGAATTTAGCCGACGAATTGGCTTTTCGACGAAGCAAGGGATCCATGTCACCGTACGAATCGAAAGGAAGAAACGAACCGTTCTTCAAACACCGTTGTAGATATTGCGGTAAAGTTTTCGGCTCCGATTCAGCCCTTCAAATACATATCCGTTCTCACACCGGTGAACGTCCGTACAAATGCAACGTTTGCGGCAGTCGTTTCACTACAAAAGGCAATTTGAAAGTGCATTTTCAAAGACATAGTCAAAAGTTTCCGCATATCAAAATGAATCCCAATCCAGTACCCGAACATCTCGATAAATATCATCCGCCTTTATTAGCACAGCTTGGTCAACAATCTTCGTTGTCCCCGGGAGGTCCACCGCATCATCCCCATTTAGGATTCCCAACATCAGGTCCTCATTTCCCTCCGACTTCTATGCCGTTGTTCAGGCCTCAAGTTCCACCTCCTAGCGACATTATTAGCAACCGACTTCCACCGTCGCCTCATAGGTTACTAGAACATCAACCAAGATTATTCCCCCCTCATCCGTTATTTTTAAAACGGGAAGAGCAGGAAACCCCAGCAGATTTAAGTAAACCTCCACGATCTCCATCGCCGATTGAAGAAAAAATGCATTCGGCAGAATCGGAAGACAAAAGAGAAATCGAGCCGATAGAAGATGTTAAACTTAGTACTCCACAAATTACACCGAAACAAGAAACGAATCTAACCGATAATGAGCACGAGAACGAACCGGAAAGATACTCATCTTCTCTACCCTATGATGAATGTAGTAATAGCAGTAAATATTCCAACGAGGATTTAATAGAGCCGCGAAGTGAACCAAACGAAAATATTCAAGATGAACCGGAAAATCTTTCCAGTAGGCACGATTCCATCACTGGTCCTTTAAGCATATCAACCGGACAAAGATTACCAGCGAATTTTTCTTTCGGTGTTACAAGCTCGCCGCCTAGCAGTACTTCTTCGGGAAGCTTGGGACATTTTCCGATCAATTACTTACCGGACATCACTAAAGATCCTTCTATATACACCAATTTACTACCCAGACCGGGTAGTAACGACAATTCGTGGGAAAGTTTAATAGAAGTTACTAAAACTTCGGAAACTAGTAAATTACAACAACTAGTAGATAATATTGAACATAAATTATCAGATCCTAATCAGTGCGTGATTTGTCATCGGGTATTATCATGCAAAAGCGCGCTTCAGATGCACTACAGGACTCACACGGGCGAACGTCCTTTCAGGTGCAAAATTTGTGGACGAGCTTTTACGACCAAAGGTAATCTAAAGACTCACATGGGAGTGCATCGCGCGAAACCACCGATGAGAGTCTTACATCAATGTCCGGTGTGTCACAAGAAATTCACGAACGCTTTGGTGCTTCAACAACATATCCGTTTACACACCGGAGAACCGACAGATCTCACTCCCGAACAAATCCAAGCAGCCGAAATCAAAGACTTTCCTTCCCCCGGAGGCTTTCCAGGCCTACCGAATTCCATACATCCATTCCTGAATCAAGGTTTCCCTGCACCAGGTCTATCTCCACTAGGTATGCCTCTTAATATGCGATGCGATATAAAATCAGAGCACGGCAGCATGGACGAAGATGATGACGATGACGACGATGATGCGATGAGTACTTGCGATAACCCTCAGATGCCTCCGTTTTCTTCGTCGCCTTCGGACGGGCAGAATATCGGAATACCGGTTAGTACCACGGCGTCGCAGTTTTCTGGTAGCGGGCTTAGTTGTTCGGCGGAAGATTTGTGTTCTAATAGAACCGCTACACCGCCTCCAATGCAAAACGGCGATAAATCTCCGAGTCAATCTGTGGCTACTAGTCCTGGAAGTGCGGAGCTACGATCGTCTCCTAATAATACTCCCGTCCAGGTGAGCTAGAAGATTTTTTTTTTTTCGAAATTTTTATTTAAACTTTATTTTCTTAATTTAGATTCCACGTCCTCCGTCGTCTCAACAAGCTAGTAGTCCGGCACCTTCTGATAACTCTATAGGTGCTCTTGACTTAACACCGAGGAGTCAACCTACTATTACGAGTCCTGGACCTTTGACGCCTAGTGGAGGAGTGCCATCGATGTTTCCTTCATTTGGACTTTTACCTTCTGGCGGTCAATCTCCGTTGATGACATCGGCTTTATCGTCTCTCACCTCTTCTGTTTTAACGTCAACTTCGTTTAGTCCGTTAAGGTTAGCTGTTGGACCTATCGGAGCTTTGGGTGAGTAGCTGGTATAAAAATATCCGTTTGTGTGTAAATAAAAATCAAAATATTTTGATATCTTTTCCTTCTATTTATGATTTCATGAGTATTTTTGGATTCTTTTAAATGGTTTCGTATAAATTTATTGAGTCTTCAGTCATATTTAACTTGTGTCTAAAAATAAACCTCAAGTGGTTAGTTTTATTAATATCTACAACCGCCTTATTTCAAACAATCATAAAGCTGTTCATTTTATTATGAATAAATATTAACGATTTTTATTTCAGGGCGTGGGAATACAACCTGTAACTTATGCTTCAAGACATTCGCCTGCAATTCTGCCCTTGAAATCCACTACAGAAGCCATACCAAAGAAAGACCCTTTAAATGCACCGTTTGTGAAAGAGGATTTTCTACAAAGGTAAGTGTTAATGCCAGTCAAACGCCGATTTTTCTTAAGGTTTCTTGTAAAATTAAAATAAACAAGGGTTAGAAGAAAGCTTTTTATCTAAAGCGGCTATAGGTGTATCGAAATATAGTTGGAAAATCTCGTATTTTTTTGGTTTCGTGAAAAAATGGTGATGTCGTTTTTGTTGCTTGAAGGAAAAATCTTTCACCTTCTTCTTCAGCTTCGTTAACCTTTTTGTGACTAGAAAAACTATTTTTCCTTCTATACTTTCCATTTTTTAAGGATGTCTTCGTGGCGAACCAAATCATTAACATAACAAATGAGGTGAAGTAAATAATTGTTACCAAATCAAACATGGTTCTGTAGCAGAATAGCGCAGGACAAAAACAGCGCTGGACAAAAACAGCGCTAGACAAAAACGGCGCTAGACAAAAACAGCGCTTGACAAAAACGGC
>CAJUYG010000081.1:70735-101540 GCA_910591675.1 Galerucella calmariensis | reverse complement strand
TGGTCAAAATAGCGCTAGACGAAAACAGTGCAGGACAAAAACAGCGCAAGAAAATGGCGCTATTTTGCTCAGCGCCATTTTGTCCAGCGGTTTTTTGTCCTGCGCTATTTTGTTCAGAGCTATTTTTTCCAGCGCTATTTTGACCAGCGCTTCTTTGTAAGGCGCTATTTTGTCCAGCGCTATTTTGACCAGCGCTGTTTTTGTGCAGCGCTATTTTGTCCAGCGATATTTTGTCCAGCGCTATTTTGTCTAGCGCTGTTTTATCCAGCGCTATGCTGCTACAGAGCCATCGAACATAGTGCCTCATACTAAAAGAAGGGACCTGGTAAGATTGAGTTGATTATTGACTCGTGATTAACATGGACCAAACAAATGGAAAAAGTAGCAACAAGATCGGAGACCACATTAATGATGGCAGTGTCAACTTGTGGGGTAACGTCCGCATAAAAAAAAGCTATGATGAGACTAGGCAAGGTGCAAAGACTTGCTTGTCTCAGTATTGCATGAGAAGAACATCTACTGACATCTGATTTGATATTCATGGATTATGGAATGAACTTTCTCATTTATAAATTTCATTTCTTTGTAACGATATCGTATATAGTATCTATTTTTATTCATACAATAGGAGACACATCTCGAATTAAACGTTGGCCTTCTTCCAGACATAACTTATGTCGCATGTCTAAGTGGTCTATTTCTGATTGAGATTCTTTTTATACGTTAAAGATGATTTTGTCGACATACATTATTCTTCTTTGACTTTAATAGTCGTTCGAAATGTTGAAAATTTTTCGATCGTTCTCCTTTCTCCTTTCGAAAATTTTAAGGAAAAAATAAATATTCCACTTCACGACTTAGAGAGGTGAGTAGGTATATTTAAGTTGTTTGTTCTGTAACAGTTATAGAGCAAGGTACATTATAAACATCTTATTTTAAAACACATTCATGAATAATTGGCATTGAGGTTATGTATTTGTTATTAAAAAAGAAGGAAACTTGAAGGAGTTGAAACAGATTAAAAAAAATACTTATCAACAAATATTTTATTACAGTTTTTGTCACAAAATTTTTCAAACACGTTTAGAATGTTTGTTGAATTAGTCTGTGTTTCAGGATGGTTGTCAATGTACGCAGAGGCGTATCCAGGAAGAAGTAGAACACTTGAGAGCGCAAAATCAAAAATCGTCACTGTTCAACTCCATTCCTTCAGTATTTTGTTTACCGATGACGCCTGGATACGCCTCATCAAGGACTAAAAAGGCGGTAAGACCCGCCAAAAAAACACCTTATCACAAAAATCTACAAATCCTTCTCTTTTGTTGCAGGGTAATATGAAACAACACATGCTGACACATAAAATTCGGGATATGCCGCCACACATGTTCGACAACAACAAACCGCTCAGTATGAGTAGTGATGATAGTACTCCTCTACCTCCCAGTCTGCCTAAAATGGATAACCAGCTCAGTGATAACGAGCAATCTCAAACGCCTGCACCACCTCCTCAAGTCATTCAACCCCCGCAGGCTCCACTCCAACCGGAAAAACACGAATTGGAATCGCAACAAATCAAAAGAGAACCTACCGAGACTGAACTACCTTTGCCCAAACGCCCTCCCAGTAAGTAATCCTTATTTTTTTATATCAAGGTACAAAATTACGTTGTATAGGGTGGATATTACGACACAGAGGATATTTTCAACTTAAAAATGCATTGTAAGAGAGCTAATAAAAAAAACAAGTTTTGAGGACTGACGACAGAAGTGAAAACAAAAACAAATGAGCTTGATTCAAAATTTCTTTCCTTACTTCCGCAGGCTTCAACTTAGATAAATGTTCCTCTTCTATCCAGTAATCTCCCAGATGCTGTGCTCTAGGATTCTGAAGTGCTGTGCAGTTAGAAAGTATGTGGATGGAGGTTTCTTCTCTCATGCCACAAAATCTGCATTCTTCTTCCTCCACTATTTTGAGCTTTTTCAGGTGCCCATTCAGGCGACAATGTCCCGTTAGGATCCCTGTTAAGACTCTTAGCGCAGTTTTACTTTGACTTATGCATTCATTTGATCTCAACAGGTTGTAGTCACCCAGAAGAGTCTTTGATTGTATAAGCCCTACTAGATCTTTCCAATGGTCAGATCTTCTCTTTTTCTCGTCTTCACTTATTTCTTCCAATATTACATTGGAGATGATTCCGCAAAAGGGTTCAGGCCCCCAGAAAGGTATTTCAGTCCCCCTCTTTGCAAGTTCATCTGCTATTTCATTTCCTTCTATTCCAGTGAGTTTGTCTAGGCATTCCCACACCATTTTAGAAGTGATAACACAAGATTTCAGTGCTTTAATGGCTGCTTGACTATCTGACATTATAATAGTCCTTTGTCTTTTGTATCCTTTATCAATATTGAACTGGGCGCACTTTCTTATGGCGTGGATTTCCGCTTGAAAGATACTTAGGGTTTTTCCCAAGCTTTCAGAGTGTTTCGTTCCTGGCCCGAACACTCCTATCCCAGTTCCTTCTATTGCTTTTGAGCCGTCTGTGTACCATTGAATGGCATTCTTTCCAAGTCTGGTAATGGTATTTGGATCCCATTCCTTCTTGTTGCTTAATTCCGTCAATGAGGAGAGGAGATAAATAAAGCAAAAATGTTATCCTACGCTCATATTTGAGTGTTGCATAACATGAAAAGCCTGTAATTTCTTCACATAAACAGTATGTCCAAATGCACAAAATACCTAAAGGCTGAGAGGTAGGTACCTACCAAATCCTGGGAAACTTGACCAACAATTTTATCCAGAAGATCTGGACTCGTAATTTGATAGATCCACAAGATCTATCTTTATTCATTGTCAATCACTGTTCATAAGCTCTTCGTTTCAATGAAAACAGGCTTTGTGGAAATTGAAATTTCCAGTCTAGGATCTTGGGACTGTCCAGTGGCATCCGTTTTCAAAGCAAGTAAAGTCGCTCTAGTAGTTTCTTGAAAACATAAAATTACAATACATCCTTACTAGCTTTCTAATAAAACCCACAAAGCTTCATTTGTAACTTGTGAATCGGTTAAAATATCCACCTTGTAAACAAGTCCGTATCTTTTATTGAAAATCTAAACATCTGTAAAGTTAATGTTGCCTCATTATCGACATTTCTTATAAAATAGTCCAACAACAACTAGCGATCAATATCTCTCTCTACTATATTTATATTGATTTGAAATCTCGTTAAGAAAAAAAATAAATGGTAATTGATTTAAATAACTAATTTATTGCATTTGTCGAGTATTTATGTCAAACATGTGTGCCAAATTCCGTTCATTATCATATGATGAAAGCTGTCGCAATAATAGACAGCTGCTTTACTGGGTACCTATAAATGTATTAATATATTATTGATACGTGTTCAATTGATCTCATTTAAATACAATCAGGTAATCTTAATTAATATTTATCACAGTATCGTTTTTATTTGTTGTCTTTATTGTTAATAAAAAAACTAATTCCTTACAACTCCCTGTGGATTATCATATTAAATTATTCTCTTTACCTGTTTTGTCATTTTTCTAAAAGTGGCGGAGGTCACGAGAACAAGTAATTAGCAATCTCGCTGATTTTTTTAAATTATAGTATATTTGTTGATATAAAAAAAATTTAATTTTCTAAAGTAAAAAACTATTTTTATTTTCAAAATCCCAGAACATTTTGTACTGGGATAAAAATAATAAAAAATAAAAAATACTGTCTTTTAGAGGAAGCTTTTTTCTACAAAAAAGATATTTTGCACTTTTTTGTCAGACTTAAAGTTTATCAAAGGTAATACCACGAGTGTTTCAAATTTTATCGATAATTTTTTCTTTTCCACGAAAACTTGTTTATTTGGCAAAAATATGAAAACAAACCGATTGATAAAATCACGAGTAGGTACGTTAAAACGAGGGATTTTTTCTAAATTCGGTTTGTTTGGATGTTTTTACCTCAAATAAACTAGTTTGAGTGATGAAAATAAAAAATTATGTGATAAAATTTGAAGAGCGAGTTGTATTTGGGAAGATTATCATTTTCAACAATTGGATTAAATGTGATGAGCAAAATTACCTAAAAGCAACAAACTTGAATACGACAAGAGAAAAATTTTACCTTACAAAATTTTTAATTGAGTGGTATTCGACATGACTATTTCACGAGAGAAAAACTAAAAAATCATATGTTTAAACGTTTTATTTATTGCAAACTTCAATTATACAAAGCCAAAAAAATAATAACATTATGAAAAAAAAATTATTTATTTATGTAAAAAGTACAATTATTATAATTGTACGTTGTAGCATTATTTTGGGGATTGTTTTGCATCATCATCAGCTTTAATAATTTTTAGACAGTTAAATAAATAAATAAACAACTTAGTTTCCTTAGAAACCACTAACAAAGATTTTATATTTAATTTTATCACAGAGTGATAGAATTTTATACACATAGATTTGATATATAAAACGTCAAAAAATTGCCGCAACAAGACAAAAAAATTGCCAGTTCAAAACCTTCAAATTTTGTCAGTTATCAATTTACTCTAGTAAAATAGTCAATATAATACCGAATGGTTGGGTAGAATAATATATTGCTATTGGTTGAAACCACCAAAATGACACATTTTGACAAGTGAAAAAAATAATCAGCAAAAAATTCGATAAGCCATCAAACCCTCTTGATATGAAATTCACGCTAAATAAGTTAATTTTTAATAAATTTGCAGCAAGATGATATTTTTATTTTTCATTATATTCATCCCAGTCCAAAATATTGTATTTTTTGAAAATAAAAATAATTTTCTAAATATTTTCTTAGGAAATCAATTTTATTGACCAGTAAACTTTTTTCATATCAATCAGTATACTCTAAGCTACATAAAAGAAAAAACCAAACGACATTGCTAGTTACTTGTGCTTTTAGTGTAAAAATTACCCCACTAACTGGGCTAAGAAACTGTTGTGTCAAATGTCAGTATTATTAATTCACCCTCTTTTGGGATTGTTAACGAATTTTTTAAGATTTCAAATCAATATATAATTCAAAGGATAGTGAAATAAGTTTATATAACTTTATTTTTTCGAAAAATAAAAAAAAATTGTCGATTTTCAACAAAGGTTTTACTCATGAAATATGTGTACATAAAAAAGGCAACAAAGCGAGGCGACATACGAATATCGAGGAGTAAAGTCGTTGATATTAATGGAAAGCTTTTATCATAATTTTCAACAAACCTTGGAATGATAACACTTATATGTAAGATCCTTTAAAGAAATTGGTAAATGCGCCAACGCAACTTATGTCAATGTTGTGACAGTTGATCCACATTCTCAGTTTGTATGACAAAACAGGCAAACCTATAGAGGTGAAAGTTTATAGAAAAACCTTGAATGAAAAAAATAAGGTCCCAAACCTATCCAGCTGTCCGATAGTTGCGAATCTGGCAGCTAATTTCCTCAAGTTTGGTAATATTTAAAACGGTTTAGAAATTCCCAGAAGCAATTAAATGAACCCGTCAAATAAAAATGTAACGCCAATGGTTTATCATCGCTCTATGACTATCGACCCTTTCTTGTGCTCCTACTAAATAGAAAATTAAAAAAAAATTTCACTAGTAATACCACTAGAGGTCAAATTATTTGATATATTTGACCTCGTGTGGTATTCGGTAAGAAAATTCCACACCAAATGTGTTTCCAACATCAATTTTCGTCTTTATCAAGTTCTTGCAAAACAGGTTTTGTCAACTTGATTATTCAGTTACCATGGCAACTCAGTGAAACTCTAAACTAGAAATTATTTCTGGCAAAAATTTGTCAAAACAGCACGACGTAGAAAAATGTCTCGCTTCGGTCAAGAAAGTAAAGAAAATATTCGCCAGAATAATAAGCAGTTGACACCAGCGAATACTAGGAAATCGAAGGCGAGTGTACGGAAGCAGTTTATAAACTTTTGCACAGAAAAAGCGTATGATTTTGACAGAGCGGATATACCTGTGGAAGAACTGGCGCTCATTCTTGAAGACTATGCCTTCAACATGCGAAAAAAGAACTCCGAAGACTACAAGGAGAGTGTTATCAAAGTTTTATGGAATTCTACAGCTAAGCAGTTGCAGGAATATTTTTTCGAAAGGTATAATCGCAAATTTAATCCATTCTCTGACATAGAATTTGTCAACGCAAGAGCTGCAAAAAATGCTAAGCGTCGGAAGCTACAAATAGATCCAACCAAGAGAAAGGCAAGTTCATCCGCACTATCAGCAGACGAATTAATAAAGATTAGGGACGAAAACACTCCGGAAGGATTGCAAAGAAAGTTCTTTCACATTGCTGCTCATGAATTGGCCTGGAGAGGAAATGAAGGAGCGGCAGCAACAATAGAATATTTTGTGGAGGAAATTGACAATCAAAGGAAACCAACAGGACGCATTGAGTATAACCCGGTTTTCTCCAAGACCACTCAAGGCGGTTCAAAAAGAATGGCCGACAGTAAGTGGCTTGTACCGAATACAGTCAATGGAGAATTATGCCCAGTAAGACTGTTCAAAAAACTAATAAGCAAGCGAGACCAACTTATCAAAACGAATCGTTTATTTTTAACTCCAAATCCAAACTGGCACCACCCCAATTCCAAAGGTTGGTACAAGAACAGCCCGGTTGGACAAAATACAATATCTTCCTGGTTCAAATCGGCGGCATCAGTGATTGGAATCGATGTCAACAAGATCAAGATAACAAATCATTCTGCGAGGGCCACTGCTGTTTCAACTCTAGCCAAAACGGGAATTGGAGAACAGCAATTAATTAAAATAACAGGGCATGGTAGCAGTCCCTCCATAAAACCATATCTGCAAATTGACTCAGGCCATCATCAGGATATAATTGACGCAATGAGGTTTGCTTCAACTTCTGCAAAGACAGTCCAAGAATCTCTAAATCAACAGCAAGCAGCTTCGAATCAACCTGCCATAGTATACAATAATTGCGTTTTTAATATGAACATCCATCATAATGGTCCATGAATTTAGAAAACATTCAAGCTTTTTGTTGAAATCAATCAAAATTATTAAGTAAACAAATAAAAATTAGATTGTCAAAAAAAATATTCTGTCATAAACGTCAAAAAAATTTCCAGTATAATTCATCCGTTGCTATGGTGATCTGACAGAAATACACGTTCTGATTGGTTGAAAATCACTAGTGTGGAATTTTCTTTATAACTTCACTCGCTTGATAAAGTTACTGCGTTGAACATACACCAAAGGTTTGAACAAATTAAATGTTTTATTTCTATTCAATGATTCGATTTACTCCTCGATATTTAAAACGAAATAACACAGTCATCGCTTGCACTAACTGAGCTAAAAGGTTGTGGGCTAATGTGTGTGGTGTGCGTGTGTTTTGCAGGCTTACAATCGAGTAAGCATTTGTGCCACGTGTGCAATAAGAACTTCTCGTCGAGTTCAGCCCTGCAGATACACATGAGGACCCATACGGGAGACAAACCCTTCAGATGTACAGTTTGCCAGAAGGCCTTCACCACCAAGGGTAATCTTAAGGTGAGTTTTTCATCAAATGTGTCACGCTTGTTTTTTTTTGGCTTTACTAATGCCGATACGTCGAATAACAATTATGATTTATAATAATAAGGTTAATAATTGTTATTCAACGTTACCATCATAAATAATTCAGGTGTAGGGGATTTATTTGCCATGCTTTCGCCTTGACATTCGTTTTTATAGAAATCTTCAAAAGCAAAATCATTTCTATTACTATACAGTAGGTAGATGGCGTTAGAAAGCTCTGAGATTTGCAACGTAATTCAAAAGTTTTCAATAGATAGAGCCGTGCCTCTTCACAAATTTAAGACAAACGTATTATATTCTTTGCTTTCAACAACTTTATCAAAGTTCTTCATAATAATTGAGGCTTCTTTTATTAAAAGCCCAACAATAACACGTAGAAATTGTTTGAGAAAAAACTCTAAAAATACTATAAGATGTAAGTGTATTTTCTCTTTGCTCTAGGTTCACATGGGCACGCATATGTGGAGCAACGGAGCGTCCCGAAGAGGTCGTCGCATGTCCCTCGACCTACCTCCCATCCCCATGACTCCCAAGGATTCCGAATTTCTTCAACGGAGACCAGATCTTTTCTACCCGTACCTACCGGCTCCATTCCTTAACGGGATGCAACAAAAGGTAAGTACCATCAACTTGGTAGTGACTACAAGTACTTTAACTCTCTTTATTCTTTAGTTGAACGAAATATCCCTGGTCCAGAATAATCACAATGGACTAACAGGAGCCGGGAAATATAGCGGTCTCCTTGGGTTTGGTTATCCGCCACCAGAAGCTATTCGATCTCAGGCGAGTTCTCCGGAACGTTCCGAGAGACCGCCCAGCCACGAACCCGATACTAGAGGACTCTGGGATCTTCATTTCGAAAGAAAAAGTGCAGCCGACACACCCAGAGAAGATCTTCTACCGCCGACAGCTAACAGAGAGGGGTTGGCTGCCTGAAATACGCACCCCTGTGGCGCTGTTCCTACTTTGCTAGTCTAAAATAAGGTGTTTCAAAAGATTGAATAAGGGCGAAGATATTTAAGGGTTGAAAAATACACTCACGGACAAAATTATTGCATATTTTCTTTTATGTCTTTATTTCTTTTCCCTTTTCGGTTGCTAAGTCTGTTACATTGGAGTGTTCTACGTATTTTGCAATTTATTACAGATAGAGTAATGTATAGACATAGCTTTTATAACTGAATAAGCGATAACGTTAAATAAGCGGAAAACTATAAACGACTAAAACAGTGGTTTCTCTTGATTTAGCGTTGTCAGGATGACATTTTCAGTGCATTATCTCTTCAATCTGTAGTTTTAGTTAGTAAAATGTCAAGTTTAAATGAGTTAGTCTCGGTTAAAATTGTTTGTTTAATCAATGAGGGGTACAGACAAGAAGACATTGCACAGAGATTGGATGTCCATCAATCGTCTGTTTCTCGCGTACTAAAACGTTACAATGAGACTGGACGATACAAAAGGCGGCCTGGTCAAGGACTTAAAAGATGTACAACGCCAAGGGATGAGGAATATTTAAGAATTCAATCTTTGCGAAATCGTACACTTACTACTCCGCATCTAAAAAATAAATTACTAAATGCAAGGCAAGTCAATGTTTCTACCAAAACAATAATAAGGAGACTTAAGGAAGTCGATTTAAAGCCAAGACGTCCTGAATAAGAATACAATTATGGAAGCCCGATGAACGTAGTCGAGTGTACAGAAGTCCAGGAGAACGTTTCGCAGAATGTAATCTTGCACATAATCTTAGCTTTGGTGGTGGTTCCATTATGCTATGGGCTGGCATTTCTTTGGAGAGTCGCACGGAGCTCATTGAAGTGAATTTGAGAATGAAAGCTGACTTGTACATACGCAACATCCTTGCAGAACATGTTATCCCATATGTCGGCTTTATTGGATATTATAACTTTGTGCTAATGCGCGATAATGCCCGTGCCCATGGCGTAAGAACAGTAAACCAGTACATTGAGGATGTCGGGATTGCAAAGCTAGAGTGGCCACCATACAGTCCTGACGCAAATCCTAAAAAGAAATATTCGAGCACGGAATCCAGCTCCTAGCTCAATTGCAGAATTGAGGATTGCTGCACAGGAAGAATGGAATCGAATACCACAAGAAACCATCAAAGATCTTTTGCACAGTATGCCTAGGAGGATGCAGGCTATCGTAAGAGCTAGAGGAGGAAATACTAAGTACTAAATTGTTATTATTTTGTCTTAAACTAATGTATCGTGTCCATGTTGTTGTTCTTTCCTAATTAAACGTTATTATCAAAAACAGGCCATTTCACTAATTTCTTCACGAATCTGTTGCAAAGATTAAATATGTTATTAATTTGATTAATAATAACGTAAAAGACTCTAATGTAACAGATTTAGCAATCGAAATCACAAAAGTGATAAAGGGAAAAGAAGTAAAATAAAATATGCAATAATTTTGTCCGTGAGTGTATAAATTTGCCTTTCGTAACTGACCGAGAAAGTAAAAAATATTTATCGGTGTTTTAAACGGTTGAAGCAATGTTTTTTATTTTTTTTTATTAATATTTTTTTTGAAACATCTTTAAATTGAAACGGATAGAGGCAATGATGCATACTGTGATACAACAGCTGTAACAAGCTGCAAAAGGTAGCTGAAAAGCTGCTATGTAATTAGAAATATTTAATGAGGAAAAAAATAGTTTTTAGCGTCTTGTACTATATTAGCTGAGTGTATGATAACGAAGTTTTTTTCAATTGCGTGGTTTTTAATCTTTATTTTATCACAAAGTTCTTTAAAATAAACTTTTATATTGGATTCAATACAGCTAGCGCCATCTATTTCAACACTGTTCGATTTTTTGGTTCCTCTTACAGTAACCAGGTGTCTTCCTGGGTACATCTATAATTTTTATTTATAAAATTGGATCAATAATAGCGTGATTAAACCAAAAACAGTTTTCTTTCTGATAATTTTAAACCTATTGGGAAAAGTAGAATTCTATAGATGGCGCTCTGAAATGTCAATGTTTGCAACAAATCAACTGCCTTATCAGCCCTTTAATATTTACGGTAAATTCGCATATAATACAAAAACAATGCAAAATGAATTAGATGTTTTACTCGTTGCAACAATTACAAGTTTTTCCGCCAGAGGTCTTATTGAATTCTACTCCGCTCAATTTTTAACAGTTACTCTATTTTGTTAAGCCCTGTTTTATCTTTATCGAATAATTTATGTTACAATTAGACAAATCACACATTTAATCTAAAAAGATGACAAATTTGAAAACGTTTTGAAAGTTCGTTTAGTAATTTCATAAGAGGATCGTCCTCAGATCTCAGAACTTTGAAACAAATAAAAAATTTGGCAATTTTTTACGATTAATTTATATTTGAAGTGTGAACAAATGTCATATGTCAACTGTACGATAGGCGTTTATTGGCGATGTTATTTTTTAAGTCACCATACTGTTGTTCGTAAGCCTAGTTTATCATGAAAAAACATTGAGTTATGATTAACAATTTTAAATTCCACGCAATTCAAAATTTCGTATTGCCGTGTTAATATAAAATGTGTCCAATGGATACTTTGGCGATGCCAGTATTTAGCTTTACACCTTGTATATATTAAAAAAATTAGAATATAAAAAAAATCACTGTATTGTTATAGATGTTGTCCATTTTTATTTAGCATGGTGACATTCTATGTAAATACTTCACTGTGTATCATAAGACTGTTTTTATTATTACATTATTTGTCTTTTTTCAACATGCTTATTCTAGGAATTTGGAACAATTGTTGAAACCACTTCTCCACTTTTATTTATATAGTTATTAGTTGTACCAGGCTGAATTTTTCTTCCCATCACACTAAATAAATATTACTCAGCTTTTTAAAAGTCCTTTACAGAGGTTTTTATTGAAAAACATTGTACCTACTTTAATATAGGAGGTAATCTCAACAGTCGTTCCTGATAACCTTGTTCTATCCCCTCGATTCCAGTACAAACTCTCCCAATGTATGTAAAATCCAGCAAAATATCTATTAAAAAAACTCTTGTCGAGAGTTCCTACATACGTATCTTAAATTCGAAAGAACAAATGTCTTTGAATATAATATAGGTATATAATATAAATAGTTAAAATGATGTAACTACTCTGAGATTTTTTTTAGTTAATGATTGAATGTACAAAAATATTTGTAACTGGCGATGAAAGCATGTCTGTATTTATAAAAGTCGTACAGCCAGTTGAATCCTGTTTAATTATAAAATATAAATATTTATCACATATGATTTTATTGTTTTTATTTTCCTTTTTCTACTAAATTTGACAATATATACCTATACAAGACAGGCCAAATACTATCAAAAGATTGTCCACTGAAGGTGAAGTCAATTTGAAATTTTTCACATTTAATTCCACTTTGTAACTGAGTTGGGATTAACAGTACGTATTGAATCCTATACGGTACCTAATGGTATAGATAGAATGCTAGAGATGAGGTTATTCCGATAGAAAATAGAAAATAAATAAATGTAAAAAATATCCATTGAATTCTACTAAATTAAGGACACCAAAACTGATGTTGGGTTCCAGCCAACCTAGTTCCACAAGCAAAATGTCAAATCTAGTGATTTACTTGAAACTACTAGACCATTGTATGTGTGTACCTACTTACATTTCTCATTAGTTCCATAAAATATATTGAAAAAATAAACATTGTTTACTTATTGTAATAATTATATCCACCAGAAACATCAAAATAATTATTATTTATTGTTATATATGTTTATTTACAAGTATCCAAATGTCCACAATACATACACGATTCACTAAATAAGTTGTGCACTCAAACCCTTATGCAAAACGAAAACTCTCGTTTGTATACAAAATCGCCATGTTTTTCTTATTTTTCATTAGGATAACAGAAACGCGAGGAGATGTATAGAATTGTTGACGTCTCAGCACCCCTGTTGGATAGGCAACACAAACAGCATACATTTCGGATTTATGTTGGAAAGTCTGTTAATTTATTATATTTATCATAAACTATGAATGTACACAACATGATCGTGCATCAGATGCACGCAAATACCATTAATTGTTCAATTAACTGTCGAAATCCACGTAGTGAACATTTGTGTTGTGTTGGCTGAATCAATATACGTTCGAATAGTTGACAGCTGTCTGTCAACTGTGAAGTTAATCTAACCTAAGGCATTGAAAGCATAAAGCAATTTATTATTTGTCATACTCATTTTAAAGAGTAAGACACAGAAAACGTTTTCTGTGGAGTAAGAGGATCGTATAATAATAGAAGAACATGTTCATATTGATGGGAGCTCTCAAGATATTTCCCACAGAAAGAAAAATTACTAATAATGAAGCTTCGCCAACAATCAATTCATGTCCATAACAGCAAGTATCACTAAGGAATAGCTAATGCCAACCTCATGCTGCAGTCCCTCTAAAAACGAACAGCAGTATCAACTACAACAGATCTACATCTAGCTACAGGAATTATTAGAATATCAGGAATTTTATAATTAATTTATCAAAATTATCAGAAAAACAAAGCAACTAGACAATCCCGAGAGATTTTTAAAGATATATATTCTTTCAATTTTGTGGCAACCGCCGTTTTGGCTTTATGTAATAAAACTAAATGGATAGAAAAAATGCTGTGTATTTAAATTCTTAAATTGAATAGATGTGGATTATATTTATGATCAAGCTCTTCGACAATACCAAAGGACCATCCTATATTATTGATCAAACCTTCCAGGATTGATCCTCCAAAAAGGGAAGAAATGGCAGAATTGATGTTTAAAAAATATGGAGTCCCAGCAGTCCAAACGAGTGAGAAAGCTACTGTGTTAGCGAAACGTGTCACAACTTTAAGTTCAATAATATGTAGATTTTAACAAATTAAATTGTCTTATTCCATTCTACATCAAATAAAAGCCTCATCTATTCAATTTAAGAATTTAAATACACAGCTTTTTTTCTAAATTCCATCAAAAATAGGAGAAATATTTTTGGTGATAAAAAACTTGTACATATTTTTGGAAAACATATTTGTTTTCAGTAAAATGTATTAATGAACATACACAGGTTCAACAAATAATATATGAAACATTCAAAAAAAACACAAGTGGTACATTTAAGTTTTTCTGATAATTTTGATAAATTAGATTATTACAAACTTCCTGATATTCTTACTGTTGTACTTGATACTGCTGTTCGTTTTTAGAGGGACTGCAGCATGAGTTTGGCATTAGTTGTTCGTTAGAGATACTTGCTTTTATGGAAATGAATAGATTGTTGGCAAAGCTTCATTAATAGTAATTTTCTTTCTGTGGGAAGTATCTTGAGCTCCCATCAATGTGAACCTGTTCTTATATTATTATAAGATCCTCTTACTCATTAAAATGAGTGTGACAAATATAATCATTTGCTTTCAATGCTAATGTTAACGCGAAATTATTTCACGTACTGTTGGACAGAAAGTATACAGAGAGAGTGGTATTTTTTTTCATTTAAGTCTATCTTGATAACTTTTCACAACACACGTTTCTACCATTATTGTTAATTTAGTTTTAACTTTTATAAATGTAAACACTACTATAGACGTAGATTTTTTTTAGGTTAGATTAACTTCAAAGTTGACAGACAGCTGTCAACTATTCGAACGTATATTGATTCAGCCAACACAACACAAAAAACTGAATTTAGAACAAGGATTTCGACAGGTAATTGAACAATTGATGGTATTTCCGTGCATCTGATGCATGATAATGTTGTGTACATTCATAATTTATGATAGATATAATAAATTAATAGACTTTTCAACAAAAATCCGAAATGGATGCTGCTTGTGTTGCCTATCCAACAGGGGTGCTAAGACATCAACAATTCTGTACATCTTCTCGCGTTTCTGTTATCCTAATGTAAAATAAGAAAAACATGGCGATTTTGTACACAAACTAGAGAGATTCCGATCTGCATAAGGGTTTGAGTGCGCAACTTGTTTAGTGAATCGTGTATATATTGTAGACATTTGATTACTTGTAAATAAACAAATATAATGATTACAATAAGTAGCGTTGAGAGAAATCTGTAGAACGTTGGCTCACAATACTATCTATCTAGTATTATTACGGTAATTAATTTTTGTTCTCAATTACATCGTAGAAATTAATTAATTTGTCCTGTTCATCACTGCGCATATAATTTTTTAATTTAATTTAGATTTCCTCACGGAAAAAATCAATTACAATTTCAATTAAGGTATTGTTTGAACTGCGAAAATGCATTTATATTTTAACGTATTCAATTTTCTTCTGTTGATTGCTTTTGCTAGGGTAAGAATTATTTATAATAATAAAAATTTAAAAATGTATAAAGAGTTTTTCCCTTTTAGGGAACTGAATATAAAGTTACCGACCAAGTGTATTTCGATATAAACATTGAAAATGAATATTTGGGCAGGATTATATTCGGATTATTCGGAGAAGTTGCTCCGAAAACTTGTAAGAATTTTAAAGAAATTGTACTGCACGGAATTGATGGGAAAAGTTACATCGGAACAAAATTTCACACAGCAATTTCTAGAGTAATGATTCAAGGTACGATTCGCTTCGCAAATCAAGGTTACAAATAATATAAACTTGATTTTTTTTTCAGGAGGTGACATTGTTAACAATGACGGTACTGGCTCTATAAGTATTTTCGGTGATTTTTTCGAAGACGAGAATTTCACCATTAAACATGATTCAGCAGGATTGCTTGCAATGGCTAATAAAGGTAGAAATAATCTTCCTTGTCTCTTTATTGTATATCATAAAAAAATACAGATAACAGCGCACCAAAAGGTGGTGAAGTCCATACAATGTTTTCCACTATTAGCCAATTTTAAGACAAAAATCAAAAATAATTGACATTTTACACTATTTAAATTTTGGTTATTCTTTGGAGTTGTAGTACTACTGTACTGTACTGTACTAACTGTACAATCTCTATACAATATATTTTTGTAATAATTTTTCTGCAGGACCCAACACAAACGGTTGCCAGTTTCTAATAACTACTATGGCTTGTCCATGGCTTGACGGAAAAAATGTTATCTTCGGAAAGGTATGCTTAACTCATGTACATATTTCATTGAATATGTTTTTCTCTTGGAAATTGTCTAGAGCTATAAATTGTAATTGCAGGTACTCAAAGGAGCAGGAATTGTACATATAATCGAGCATTTGAAAACTGATGTTAACGATAAGATTTTAAAACATGTTTTCATATCACATTCAGGAGTTATTGACACTGAACCTTTTTACGAACAATCCAAAAACTATGAGTGAGTGAAAAGTCTACAGATCTGTTTAAAACCGAGCTGTATGTGTTTTTTCATATTTTTTTGTTCCAGGTTAACATTCTGGTCTTGGATGAAAGCTGGCTGGTTTCCACTCAGCTTATCTTTTGCTATCTTGGGATTTTTCCAGTTTATCATGATTAAGTTGGATAAATACGAACTAACAAAGTTGTGAATTGAAATTTAACAAAATGAAATACTGGAAATTTTTTTAATTGTGAATAAATTTCAGAGTAGATGTGTCTTTTTTATCCAAAATCAATCGCTATCTCTCACTATCTCTCTTAATATATCATAATAACAGATGGCACCGCATTTGACGAAGTTATATCACTTCTATTATTTACTTATAGGGAAATGTTGATAGTTATTGCATATTCAGTAATGCCGATTATTTATAGTCAAGATTAATCCTTTTAAAAATTTCAATTAGACTTTTCAATATCACCTATTACCAAAAAGACAAACTACCTTCCTACGTTTTACAGATTTCTCCTACGCTAGTATTAGTTTTATCTTTATCGAATAGATGGCAGGCAGTATATATAATTCTCACAGAACTAAATTTCTGTGATAATTCTTCAATTTTCAAATCTTAAATCCTTTCCTAATATAAGATTAATTTTCATCATTTTTGTTATCTATTTTTCCCAGGATTTCCATATTCTATAACATTTTATTTTGAATTTTCATATTTTTCAAAACTGTCACTTGTCATGTCATATCATAATAACTAACCTAACCTAACTTTCAAAATTTAGTCAGCTGTGGTTGTATGCCTTTAAACAAAGGTCCTAATAATAAAAAATATTTAATTTCCCTGCCTCGTATTTGAATATGAACGAAGAAATAGACGATAGTGAATTTTATCATCAAGATTTTACAACAGCCTCAGAATGGGAGGTTTTCATGGCCAGAATGGAAGAAATTATCAATCAGTGGAAGATAGATGAAACTAAAAACGAAATTACAACAGATACAGAAAGCATATGGGATATTAAAAGCGAAAAACTCCAATTTGCAGACGCTGAGTTTACCTTGTATTTATATACAAAAAGAATAGATAATACTGATACATCAGACAGTAATGATGAAAATGATAAACCTAAAAATCCTATAGGCACTTTATATGATTTTGAACTATATAATGAATCAAACAACGAAGATCATTCCAATATATCTACTTGGTACGGTCTAAATGAATATTTAGTACTTTCACCTACAAATTCAACTGGAATAACATCAGAAAGTAAAATCAAAATGCTTCTTGGCTCTGCATACATCGTTTCAAGCAATCTGTTATCATCTGGCAATATAAGCAGTCCAAAACCAATATTTGTACAGATAAGAGAAAAGTGGCAAAAATGCTATCTAGGAGTATTTGAAAACGAAATTGTAAGAACTAATTTTGAAATGGTACATTTAAAAAAAGGCCCGTCATACTGTAGTTACCTATCAGGATTGTTAGATTTATTCAAATCCAAAATAATGTCTCCGTGTAGCATAGAAAACATCATAGTTTCCTTAAAACATTCATATTTATTAAACAACTTTGGAAATTTCGTTTGGAAACAAGATATCGATAGTTATGAATCGGAGTCCTTGTGTATTTTACCTTTTGGTGTAACCGTTGATCCTGTGAGTGCTATTGTTTTAAATACAACTTGGAGTCATTTACCTCATCATTTAGTTATCGATAGTGAAAATTACAGTGATTTCGATGCAACAGGTGCTATGAAATGGTCTATTTTAATAAAGACTACTACAGAACCTGTTTGCTTATTAGCTGATGCAATTACTGAATTTCTTCAAAATCTTGGTAATCAGAATACTATGTATGACGTTTTGGGAGATTTTGCTGCTTTACCTAGCGCAGAATCAAATCCACTGGATCTATTAACAGAACCCACCGTTCCATCTATTTCAAGATTGTTAATCAAAGCAAATAGACCAACGTTATCTAAAAATCGTAAAGGTGCAAATCCTCCGCTTTCAGAAACAGTTCTAGTGCCTCTATTGTACTTTCTATTTCCCGATGCTGATGAAAAAACGAGTCTTCCTTATGGGAGAGAAGAAAAAGAATCTGAGCAGGTTTGTGTGTGATATTTTTTTTACTTTAAATTTATCTTACTTACTTACCACCAAGGACTCGAAAGGTAGATCTAACTGCTATTTATCTTATTATTCAATTTATTTTCTTGTTTTATTCTCTACATTTGTTTTTTTCTTCTTTTTCAAGTATTTTTTTCTGTAAACAATTCCAACCAGAGTATTACAGTTGTACAGGATGTCCCAGGAGTTCACAATCATCAATTTATCTTACTTACTTACTTAACTTACTTAAAGTTCATTTACGATAAGTTTGCAGTAACAAAACATGACAGATGTTTTACATCGTTGACACTTTGTAATTTTTTTCCAGTTGTTGGCATAAAATTATGTTGATAAGTTGGTTAGTGTATAAGATTACATTCAACTCGAAAATAAGAGCAGAAATTATAAAATTTTTGATGATTAAATACATAAATTTCAATATGTCCAGGTTTGAAACCTTTAACTGAAAAATGTTATCTTCATGCACATGTTGAATTGCCTCGTTATTGCAGTATTAAGTAACAATGTATTTATTAAAAACTTACATATCTCACAGAAGTAATAGGAATTAGCGGTCCACCGTTATCTCGTTATCACTCAAAATATGATATAAGAGATGCTAACATCTCCTTGCAACCACTTGATAAAGACTCATGCATTGCGACGCAGTGTTCGATTCTCTCTTTTGAATAGTTATGAAAATAACAGATTATAATTTACACAGTAAATAACAAACTTTAAAATGCGAATGAAAACGACAAACCATCGCAAGAAATTCTGATAAAATTGTCTGATTTTGACTGGCAACCCCGGACACGGTAGCCAACTTTTGGACCGTAAAATCCCCCTTTATATGATTAATTATTCCATTTACACTTTGGATATTTAGATTTTGTTCAGTGGCTGCAATTGTTCCTAACAAACGTCAAAATTGCAAACTTTCGTAAATGAATCATAATTATTTGGATTTTTTTTAGGATTATTTTAAAAACATCGATGAGGAGTTTAGGGGTTATAAAACTTGTAATGTTGATTCACTTCCATGGAGGTTGTCGATAGTGTTGGCTCATTGTCTTCAGGGACTTGGTGGAATGAAAGCTTTTGCTCACATTTGGTATGAATTTGTGCAGGAAATGAGATATCGTTGGGAGAAGTCCCATTTTATACCGGGGTAAGTTTTTCTATGATAATAATTTTCTGCTTCTTTATAATTGGTAATTAGGTTTATGGATTGATATAAAAAATATACTCGAATGTCTTTCATACTCTTTATTTTGTTGGTATAAAAATTTATGTACAAAAAGAATTTTAACGATAAATAAGCTACACATAACATATGTGCAACTAGATGAATTTATATGTTAATATTAGTAAAATATCCTACTCGGAACTAATTTTATTTAATCGTATATGTACAAATTTACTCAATTTAATCATTTTATTCACAAACGAACAGTAAGAAAACTGTTAATGTACATAATTTGAGACATCCAAAACAGTTCTGGGACACTCGAAAAGGATCCAAAACTTTGAAAAACTTTCAGAAATATCAAATTAATGTCATTTTTCAACCAAACACAATTCTAAACATATTCAAAACCCTTCCAGAACATTGAATACCATCCCGAAACAACATAATAGAAATTCTGAAAGTACCAAATGTAATCGGAACAATAAAAAAATCGTTCTAGTACATTTATGTACAAAAATGGATCGATTTAAAGAACTGGAAGGACTGTTAATTAATTAAACAGTTCTAGTGTTCAGTGTTGCCAGATGGATGGATTAGAAAATCCCCAATTGTGGCTTAATTTTTCCCTAGAATTCACTAAAAATTTTAAAAAATGAAAAATCCCTAAAAATAATAAAAAAAGACTTGATAAAAATGCTAGTACTGGCTTCGTTCGTTGTGCGGCGGCGCGGCGTGAGGTAAAGGTGCGCATGAGTACTTGTATTTTAGGTATTTACAACAAGGTTAAGAACTGAGCTAGAAAAAAGTTCAAACTAATATAAGTAGGTGGCGGTAGGGTCAACATTTTTTCAAAATCAAAGTGGAGGGAAGAAAAAGTCAATTTGGGACTAAAAAAATAAAAATAAATAAATATTCGGTGTTCAAAATCCCTAAATATAGCCTCAAATTCCCCATTTTCATTAATTTGATGAAAATTTCACTAGAAACAAGGGAAAATTCCCCGAACCTGGCATCACTGCTAGTGTTCTGTCAGTCACTTTTTTTTGTCTCACAAAGGTACCAATCCATTTCTGGTAGTCGGGTTTCTAGCCATGTAAATATCCATATCATGATCGGTCCAATTGTCAGAATTGTCACAATAGAGAGTGTGTATAGAACCGGCGTTACTGTAACGACTGCTCGGTCGCTGGTGGTCGCGCGATCTCGATCTCGGTCTGGATCGTCTACTGGACGATACTACCGATAGAGTTGGAGGAATGGGTACTCTAGAGGACATCCTGTCGGATTGCATCGCTAACGATTGACGGGATTGGCGTAAATCTGTTAAAAAAAATAGTATGAAAAATAAAAAAAATATATAAAAAAAAAATAGAAAATAAAATATAGAAAAATTTGTAAAAATTGGAAAAAAAAATTAAAAAAAATTAAAAAAAAATTAAAAAATTAATAATGATAATAATAGGCGAATAAGCAAATTTTGCTTAGGAATTTCATTTTCATACCTTGAGGTGGCGGTAGGGTCAACATCTTTTCAAAATCGAAGTGGAGGGAAGAAAAAATCAATTTGGGACTTTAGAAACATTAAAATAAATAAATATTTGGTGTTCAAAATCCCTAAATATAGCCTCAAATTCCCTATTTTTATTAATTTGATGAAAATTTCTCTAGAAACAAGGGAAAATTTCCCGAAAATATAGAAAAATTTGGAAAATAAAAAAAAATATATAAAAAAATGTAAAAAAAATTTAAAAAATTAATAATGATAATAATAAGTGAATAAACAAATTTTGCTTAAGAATTTCATTTTTTTTTACCTTGTCTTGAAGATAGTAAATTGTTCGGGAAGGCGTTGGCGGTTAGATATCTTCCTGAATGGTTGGAAAAACTGTTTTGCGATTGGCCGTCAGCGTTGGATCGTTTATGACCCTTCCGAGTTGTCATTTCGTCCAAGGAAGGAGGAGCGTCGCACGTGTACATCCTGGGTCGTTGACTGTGTGTGCTGTAAGCGGAAACTTGGTCCCATTCCTGAAAATGCTGTAAAAAATTTAATTCGTCTAAAAAGTTACGGTTAAAATTCTTACTTTCGTCGCGTTAAAAGCGTTCAAAGTAGCTAACGAAGATAGAGGTTCTCCAGGACTGGTCGGTATTCCTGTGCAACAGTTCACCGGTAATCCTGCTATGGGAATACCGTGCTTCATTCCCAATTTTTGTTGGTGTAATTCGTGTAATTTTTTCGACCTTCTTCTCGATGCCGCTATGAAGACGATCACCGCTACTACTATGGTACCGCATATGGCCGCGCTCGCTGCTATGGTGATCTTGTCCATGTTGGATGAAGCTGATGATACTGTACGTACTTCGCGGCATTGTGTGTAAGGGACTGTGTCTGGAGATACGTTGATTTCTTCCAGGGAGACCACGCAGACTATGATGCATTCCTGGAACAAAAATGGTGGTGTTGGAAAAAACAAGTGAATTTATCAGTGTACTAATACAGAGATACAAATAACTGTTATTGAGGTGTGAAATTAATTTATTTGTTTGGTCGACTGTGGTAACTGTAGAGTAGGGAGGGTGAGTGTAGGTTCACGGCACTCAGGCCACACGTACGAGGGTCGTTTTTTTTCAACCTCCGCATCGCATAGTACGAAGGCCAGACATGCTCGAGGAAACTAGTGTGCGTAGTAGGTGACTGCGCATCTCCTCTTCAATACATTCTGTCACTGGCGAGACCAACACGCCTTTTTGTGTTGAGCTGTAGTCAGGTAAACATGGCTGTCACTATTGATTCTCCCGCCAAGGGTGAATTGTGAAGTGTTATTCGTTTCTTGCAAGAAGAAGGTAACAGTGCTGAGGAAATTCATCGCTCGATTGTAAGGAGGAAGCTTCATGAGTGATGGTGTTGTTCAAGGACGCAAGTCTGTAGAAACAGACGACCTTGTTCAATGAATTAATCAAGTGATTAAGGAGAATCGAAGGTTCACCATAAGTGAATCTAACACCCAGTATATAGTCCCGACCTAGCGCCAAGTGACTTTGATCTTTTTCCCGAACTGAAACAATGGCAGATGACTTGGAACTCAAAAACACCGTCCCAACTCACTCCCAATCATTAGCGGCAACATTTTATGAGGAGGGTATTGCAAAGCTTGTTCACAGATATGATAAATGTCTCAATCGTCAAGGTGATTATGTAGAGAAGTAACTTGCATTGTACATTACTTCTGTTAACAAAATCTTTTCTGTATATTCACCAGTCCTTTCTTTATAGCCTATCGGAGGTTGAAAAAAAAACAACCCGAGGAGTTGTCCTCCTAGGGCATTTTCCATCCTGTCCTTCCCAGGAAGGTGTATCATTTATATCGGCAGGTGTAGGCCAAGACTCACCGAACACACGCTCTCTTATTGACGATAACTCCGGACACTCGCATAAGACAGTTTCATCTTCCTGTTCATACATCCTGCAAAGAGGTATGTCGTGTGTCCACTAGCCCCATAATATGGAGGTGTTTCCTTAGTTGACAGTGGCCAGTAATAAATCCTACTGTTAAACGTAGGTTTTTCCTGGTCATCGCCAAATTTTTTTTCGACGCCAGCTTCCCAGGGTCGCCCAGGGTGATCCTGGCAAGACTGCATCCTTTGATTCCATCCCATCTCTTAAGGGTTTGGGTGTAGCGTTTGGCTAGTTCCGCAATTGTCGAAGTCGTTATGCCGTAGGCGTCACTGGGTTCTAAAATGTTTGGTCCAGCGATTTCCCTGGCTAAAGAATCAGCAATGTGATTACTTTTACTCCTGTCGTATCCTTTAACCCACCTCAGGATAATATTATTATCTGCCGCTAAATCTTGGTGGCACTCTAAGTAGTACTAGCCCCGATAAAACACGTTGTCTGTTCAAGGCTAATAGCGCTTGTCTACTGTCAGTGCAGATTGTTACGTTTTTGCCAGAAATTCCTTTTCTGGTTAGTTCTTTTGCGGCAATTGAGATACCAGCAAGTTCTGTTTGAACCACGCTGGTATTTTTTTCCATTCTTCACTTGATCCTTAGGCTTAGTGCTCTGGAGTAAACTCCACGTCCTGAGCTGGGACACTGTAATTCCTGCCCCTTTCAACCGGTATTCATAAAAGGGTCACGTGGCTGTTATATTTGATATCCCGAATCATGTGATTTTATTAGCAAAAAAGGAAGTCGAATTAGTAGTGAATAAATTTTGACAGATGAGGGAAATAAAAGTTTCCTGTATAAATGAAAAAAATGTCAAAAGAGATACTAAAATTATTTTTTTCGCAATTATAGTACCGTAATTAGTCATATATATAATTCAAAGGTACTATTCCGAAACCGAGTATCCCACTAACGTGAAAGCGAAACGAAGAAGAATAAGAAGAAGTACCACCGTAGATTTAGCTATCTAAATAATGAAAAGAATGCACGTCACGCTCTAGATTTTTCGGTACTAATATCGTGGTCAATTATAAATGCATTTATTATTATACTTTACGCACTTTGATTACCAATTAAATATTTCCAAAAATCGTTTTCTTAATCAAATCAAATAAACAACAATTATTATTGATAAATAGAATAACTCACCTGTGCTGGTACGTTCTTTATCTTGAACTCCCTCTCGCTGGCTTCCAAAGGAGGTCCTTGCTTGAAACTTTTATCACCGAACAACCTGTACACCACCCTAAATCCTAGAATATTCGCCGTGTCCGAACTCCATTGGATAATAACAGAATTGTCTTGTCTAAAAGCATTTTTAACGATCACTTCCCTAGTATCATCTTTACTTTTAGCTGGAAACGATAGTACCATCGGTGGTTTCTGGTTGTTTTTCCAAAGTGGAATTGAAGGTTTACTTGTACTTTTTACAGTAGTCGACGAAGAGCTCGTAACTTTACTGGTTGTGGAGGTAGTACTAATTGAAGTGGTAGTTCTGATTGAAGGAAGTTTTGTTGTTGTAGATGGTTTAATGACTGGATTAGTTTGGATCAAATCGTCCAAGTCAGCGCTTATGACAGTAGCTACTCCAACTGGCTCCTTCGGTTTTTCCGGCGCTTGGTTTTCTTTTTTCTTTGGAGCTGTCGTAGGTGTAGTGGTGGATGTGGGTTTTTCCTTCAAAGGACAACCAAGTTCTTCGGGTTGGATGTTGTAGAAAGTTCGGTCACGGAATCTTGGAGGGCTTCCGCAAAATTGCGGGCTTCTTTCCCTACTTGTTACTTGTAAATCTCCGTGTCGGATCCAATTGATAACCTAAAAAATATTATTGAATATTTATAAGATTTTTTTCATTATACTAGACTTGCCTTGACCTACTCGGTGTTTATATAAGTGTGCCACTCATTATAACCGATCTGCTGAATATATTAATAAATATTTTCAGCGGAAATATCTTGTTAAAAATACAAATTGTTAATTTAATTATTTATTCAAATTAAAACTGTTTCCAAAATTAAAAAAAATTGTTATACAGTGTCTCGCAAAGAAGTTGCGTGTGTTTAAAATAATAACGTTATAAATGCACGCCCAGTAGCTACATCTGTCGGGAAGCTACAGACACTATTACGAAACCGTTAGATCAGGCTGAGGAAACGTATGCACACAATTGCCCTAGCAGATGACAGCCTGTGCAAGTTCTGCCAGGAAGAAGAGAAAACTGCAGAGCACAGAGGACAGAGCTACGCAAGGAAGGCGGTATCCAGTCTAATAAAAAGAATAAAGCCAGATATCGAGCTCTAAGAATAGGCAGGACCACAATAGATCTGCAAAGGTCGCAGTGGGATGAAAACATTCTAAATGAAAAAGCCTAAGTATATAGTGGGGAGATATAACTTCTAGGACTGAAGCAACCAAGGAAAGATTTCTCCAAGAAGGACTTAGTGAATATACCGTTAAGCCTGGCCTCTTTTCAAAAAAAGCCTAAAAGGTTGAGGTGCCGAGGCATCTAAGCCTCTGAAGGATTTTTTAATATGTTCAGGTAATCAACGACCAAGGATCAGGATGTGGAGTTCACTAGAGAGCACTAAGCCTAAGGATTAAGTGGGGAATGGGAAACAATACCAGCGTGGTTCAAACATAACTGGCTGGTATCTCAATAGAGTACACGCATATTTCATATTTTGCTTGGATATTAATTCATAATAGTAAATATGATATAAAAAATTTACTAATATTAGGAAATAAACCAGTTTCCATTGGAAATTACTTCCAAATTTTAAAATAAAATTCAAATTTCAATGCACTTTCCGACCACAATCCGAGGATTTCCGAACGCTACCGATAATACGTGTGATGTCATATCTCTTGTGTTTACTTATGTCAATATGACCGGTATTGCATTAGGTTATGTGTAGTTGTGTGTTTATATTGTATTTTAATCAACTATTAATTGCTTCATCGACGTAAAAATATCATTTATATGTTTGTTTGAGACCATTACGTGTTTGTGTGTGCTTTTTTTTATTTCTAAAAGTCAACGTGAAGTGGAAAGTGGTCATCAATATTCGATATTTCCGAGGATATTTTAAAACTTTTAGAAGAATATATTTTATTTACTAGTTCAGTGTTCAGTGACGATTCTTTCATATTTTGTGAGTAAAGATATGGCTAGCGAAGGTTTTGTAAAAGCACAAACTGATAACTTGCCCAAAGTAGACTCATTTATGCTGCTTGAATTTATGAAGTCAAACAGCTGCTTTAATGCAGAGGAAATAAGAGGAGTTAAAGCATTATCGTAAGTACGATTTAAACTATGTTTTATTTATATAATATATACCAACCATATTTCGATGTGTGGTCGTAAGAAAATGATGTTTTTATGGTTGATTCCTAGACATATATAGGTACATAACCTCAAACTATTTAAGAATAAAAATTACCAGCATAGAAGTAGGTACCTACATTAAAATGGTCTTCACAAACAAAAGTAATGCCCTTCTCTTGAGTGTATTTTTGCTTGTGCCACCAGGTAAAGTAACAAATCAACGAACAAATAACAACCATTCTCACACCTATGTTTTTTAATACTTACCCATGCTAAGCGACAGTCGCAATGCAAAAATCTTCCTCCGAGACTCAATCCTCTCAAGGTGTTGTTGAGGTGTGACAAAGCTTCGAACGGAATGGTCGATAAAGGGTTCCCATCTAAAGCTAGTAAAGTTATCGAAGGATTTCCACCGAAAGCGTTCTCCGGTAGTTCCGTTAACAAATTGAACCCGATGTCCAAAACCCGCAGCTCTTTCAACGCACTCAAACCAGAAGTTGGAAAGTCCGGTAGTAGATTATTTAAAAGACTCAGAGAACTTAGAGTTCTTCTTATTCCGTGAAAAGCGTTTTCTTGTAAAGTTTGAATTAAATTTCTTTCCAAGTTTAAAGCTGTAAGGGAAGATAGCCCTTCGAAAGTTTGTTCGCCGTTAGATCCGGGTAATTCTTTCAAACTGTTTTGAGATAAATCCAAAAACGCCAAGGTTTTCATGCCTTGTACGGCTTTCGGTACTTGCTTTTGCCGCGTTCCTTTCAGATTTAGATTTTTCAAACAAGCTTCTAATCCTTTCAAAGCGCCGTCCTCTAAAGTTACGTTATTATCGGATAATTTGAGAGTTGCTAGTTGTGGAAGTGTTTGGAAAGCACCGAAAGGTACTTTCGTAATTTTGTTATGCGAAAAATCCAACAGCGATAAACTCTTCAAACCTCTCAAACTTTTCACCGGTACTTCCGTGATGTCGTTATCTTGTAAATTCAGATTTTTCAACGTTTGTTCTAAGCCGGAAAAAGCATTGTCGCTAATTTTTTTAATTTTACAACCGGAAAGTTGCATACTTTGTATTTTGAGTTTACTGAATATGTCATCGTTCAATTCAGTAATTGTGGAGTTGTTTATATACAGTAGGTCCAAAGGAGTTGATGTCGCGTACCGATTAAGAGCCGATATAAGTTTTGGAAAATCCACTATGTCACATTGCACTGATAGTTCGTGTCCTAAATTGTACGAGCATAGACATGAGGAGATTAATTCCGGCACCTTTTGATGCCAAGGACATTGAGCTGCTGTTAGGGTGAATAAAGCTGCTGATAGTAGTAGGTTTGTTATAGATTTCTTCTTCATTTTATCTGAAATAGAAAAAAATTGTTACTATAGACTCTATAAGAAATAACTGTTGGAAAATTTTGAAAGACCCCGCAGTAATCTTATTGAACATCGCTGAAATTTCAATATGATGCAGCCCATGCCCTCCTGAACAAGTTACCATCACCCCAAACTCTATAAATGTCGGGTCAAAGTTTGATATTTTGACGATTTTTCAAAAAATTTTAACTGCAGATTCAATGACTGAAATTATTGGACTTTTTTTTTGTAAGAATAAACGAATACTAATTTTTTTTTATCCAAATTATGAAGATTCAACCCAAAACACCTAATAGTCCAGTAAAAGAAGGTGTCAACATGGGCAACTTGTCCAGCAAGAGCAATTCTTTTTTAATTTGCAGGTTATGGTAGGTACACTAAATTCCCAAAATGTCAGGTACCTGACCATTGTGGAAGGGTAGGAAAATGGCTCTGAAATTCCAGAAAATCCGTTTTCCCGCGATATCTGCCGATATTTGCCCACTGGAGAATTTTTGTTCAGACGAAAAATAAAGAGTAGTTTCTTACCCACAAAAATGATCCCTAGCATTTTTTCGAAAAATTAGATAATTTTCGAGATAAATGGCCCGAGTGCCGACCCAAAATTGAGCTCCAGGCCGGCTTATAGAGAGCACGCTCTGAGGGCTTGACGTCCCCAAGTAAATTACTAATTTTTTAATAACTCGCGTGAAAATCAATATTTTTTAATGAATCAAAGTGCGGGTGACAGAAGGGATCTGTGGCTACTAAGGAGAGTTTTTATCCACTCAATTCGTGCTCCTGGGTCATTGGAAAACCAGGCGAAAATTCGTCTTTGCTAGATTTTCCAATGCTTCCATGGATTTATTCATATTATTTTTATTAAGAGTTATTTCCTATTGGATAATGGTTCTTTGGTGGGTACTTTATTTATCCCGAAACAATGCTACCAATAATTCGCCCGAATTTTTTTGAATAATGTGTTTTCCAAGAGGAGATTTTTGTGGATTTCTGGAGTTTTCCCGAGCGCTCTGGTTTATCGGGAATTTCTCGATGATTAATTGTCAAACCTGCTTATAATTGATATTGGGAGAAAGGCTAGAATATCCTCTTGCCGATGGTATAATTTTTTTTGGTCAAGACCCCTGGGTTTTCAGTAAAATCGGGGAAATTTCCAGTTTCCTGGGGGAAGACAGCTATTCTTCTGAGTTTTTTCGAGCAGTTTTTTCTCTTTACAGTAAAACTCTTCCCGGTCAAGCATCATACCCGATGAAAGGTCACATTCTGAACTTTCCTTTGATATGTGTATCAAGTATTTTATTTGATGCATTAAAAATAAATTTGTCTCTAAATTTGTTGTAATGGATGCCTCATTTTATTCTCGCACGCTGCCACGCTACCCATCTATAGTGTGGTCGATGGCGTCTACACGTGTACACGTGGATGCTTTCTGATGCATTGTTTGTCAGCAACTGACAATTTTACATTTAAACACTCTCTTTTGTGATTTTTAAAGAATAAATTAGTAGTATTCCAGTGCAAAAAGTGAAATTCAAGTCATTATTAATTTTATTGTTATTATTAAATAATAAATTTTAAAATTTTCATTGATAAAAAACACAGGGAAATATTGAAAATTCTTGAGCTTCTTTTTTTTGGAGCACACGGTGAGGTTTCATTATTTAAATTAAGATCATTTCATTAATATTGTTGTGGGTGAAATGACATCTAATGATTTGATAAATATTGTTCATACCTGTAGAAAAATGGAAGTTGCAGAGGATTCTAGTACGCCCGTGTGTTTTATTTGTGATCAAGCTCTGACTGAAGACGTTACAACGGTTACCCGAAGACTGGAAACGTCAGTTTTTAAGTTTCAGAAAACTACGAACTTTTTAACCACCATTTTTGCAAAAAATATTGGGTGTAACGAAAAAAATAGTGGGGACAACTTTTGTAGGTAATGAACTGCTCTTCATTTTTTATCTGAACAAAAATTCTCTAGGGATCGTAGTTCGGAAGATATCGGCGGAAAACGGATTTTCGGGATCTCTAGAGCCATTTTCCGACCCTCCCACAAATTTCAGGAACCTGACATTTTGGGGGTTAAATGTACCTACTATCACCTGCAAATAAAAGCAGAAACAAAACACCCTGTAACTAAGTAAGCACTTAGGTGTTTTGGGTTAGATCTTCACAATTTGAAGTCAGGACTTGACTATTAAAATATTTCCAATTAGTAATGAATCACCCTGTATATATTCAAGAATTCTCATTTCAGATATTTTCTAAATAAATATAGAATGTGACCTTGAAAAAAATACACATTATTTTGATAAAACCAAACGTGACAAAATCTTTGTAGGGAATATTAGAAATGTCGTTTATTAAATGAATTAAAGATGAGTAGCTTCCTTGACATTTACTTGTAAAATGGTCTTTAAAATATTTGCATAAAATCACCATAGTTCACATTCTATGACCGTTGAAAACATTCACTTCAGAATTTTAATATAAGAGGAATACAGATGCGTTTTTGTCGATAATATAGAATCCTACACGAAAATGTATCCCTCCCAGCAATTAGGAGGACGACACTCTGTCAAAAAGGGGATCAGAGACTTTATTTATTGGACCTGAACCATTTTTTTGGCTGGATCAGCCATAGCTGTGCATAGCAGTGGAGGTGGCGAGAACCCATCCCATTCTATGTTCTTTCACTTAAAATCCTTATTTGTGCTTCTCTACCATTCCTTTTTTGTCTCTTATTATAAATTTTAGTCTCTCAAAACGTTTTATTTATAAATTAAACTGTCTTCAACTTCCTATGTCATTGTCTTTAATATTTTTATACCCACGTAAGTAATCTTACAATAAGCGGTTATTAAACGAGCATAAAAATTACGAAATACTACCTAATAAAAAAACAAGTAATTGCATAAAAAGAAAAGCAAATACACTTCATTTAATTACGAATTTCGAAACGGTTTTCTTTCCGTCGTAATAATTCTATTACTGAAATGTAGTTTAATAAAAATTTGTGAAATTACTCTTGTGAGTATTTTTTAGAGTTTATAAACTGGGCATGGGAACTATTGTTTTTGTCTTATGTTTTGAATTGTTTGTTAAAAAGTAGGTTTTCCCTCGTTTTACATATAACGTAATAAAAGTGTATCGAAAACTGTCGCTTGCTGTGTCCAGGACAGGACTACCTGCTCACCGATCATTTCACAAACTGAGATTATATTTTGATTCAAAAAGTATACTTTGGCAAGTTTATCTGAAGCTGTGAAAGGAACGCAGTCGAAATCATTCGATATTGCCACGTTTAACTATTGAAAAGCTAAAAAGTGCTAAGTATGTAGCGATAATAATTATAGTCTGTACAGAAAGTACGAGGAGTAATGAATCATTCATTCAAGTAGATTTCATAGACGTACCAAAATATATTTTA
>CAJUYG010000081.1:35636-70335 GCA_910591675.1 Galerucella calmariensis | reverse complement strand
TAATTAGGGTTTATTACTCCTCGTACTTTTTGTACATACTATATCCTCCAACAACCTGCTGTTTATGGGGTATCGCAGAGCTGTACTCAAAATTGACAAAATATTCTACAATTTACTATTATGGGCGAATTGTATCAAACACCTAAACTCGGTTTAATGATAACTGATGTTTAGACTGATGTTCATAATAAATACATCAATAAGCCACAGTCTAAACACCAGTTATCATTAAACCGAGTTTAAGTGTTTTATACAACTCGCCCTAACAGTTTAGCGGGTTGTTTACACTTATTTGTTCATAGGAGAAAATATACCAAAATTTCACTGAGCTCTGTACCGAAAAACATAAGAATAATTTGTATGTTAACCTGTGAGAAAATGTGAACAAATACGGGCACACAACCGATTTTTGTGTACATATTATTATACTGTTAAAAGTAGGTGTGATAAGCAGGTCAGGTGGTATGGTTTTAAGTGAGTTACTTTCTATTAAATAGTGACATGATCAGGTTAAATCTGTGTTGAATTTCTTTTATATATTACGTAACTTTCTGTGTGTATACTGCTGGCATAGAATTCTTTGTAGTTTTGTTTATATTTTCCGTGTTAGTTATTATAAAAATTTGTTGGCTGTGATAAGACTTTATCGTGGTCTTTTTATTCAGATGGTTAGGGGTTGAAATAACCCTGGTTTGGTTTATAAAACGAAAATTCTTTGTGTTTATAATATTCCTCAATTTTTTCCCAGTGATTGGTTGTTCAAGACCAACAATCTGCACTGATAGTAGACAAGTCCTATTAGCCTTGAACAGACAACGTGTTATATCGAGGCTAGTATTAGAGTGCCACCAAGATTTAGCTAATGCTTCGGCAGATAGCAATATTATCCTGAGGTAGGTTAAAGGGCACGACAGGAGTAAAGGTTAGCCAGGGAAGCGGCTGGACTAAAAATGTTAGGGCTCAGTGACACCTACGGGCTAACGACTTCGACAATTGCGGAACTAGCCAAACGTTACACCCATGCTCAATCCCTTGAGAGATGGGATGAAATCAAAGGATGCAGTGTTGCTAGGATCACCCTGGGCGACCCTGTGAAGCTGGCGCCGAAGAAACATTTGGCGATGACCAGGAAAAACCTACAGTAGGATTTCTGACTGGTCACTGTCAACTAAAGAAACACCTCCATATTATGGGGCTAGTGGACACACCTCTATGCAGGATGTGTGTACAGGAAGATGAAGCTGTCTTATGCGAGTGTCCGGAGTTATCGTCAATAAGAGAATGTGTGTTCGGTGAGTCTTGGCCTACACCTGCCGATATAAAGGAGATGTCTCCTAGTGACCTGTCCACCTTCCTAGGAAGGACTGGATAAACGATGACCTAGGAAGACAACTCCTCGGGAGGATGTACTATGGGTCACATGTGATCTAAGTGCTGTGAGCCTACACTCACCCTCCGTACTCTACAGATACAGATGGTCGTTCAAGAGTCAAATTTCTGCTGAATATTCACAACTTTTTTGGGCTTTAAAATGTCCAATGTCTCGAAAACTATTTTGAAATTTGGTAGCTACAATCTGCTTGATTTTATCATTTATTTTATTTACAATTGTCATGATTTTATTATGAAATAATATGGCCCATTGAAAGTATAATCACATTCATCAATTGAATTTGTTGCTAAACATTGTTTTTGAGATATAAAAACGTCTTGAGACATCCGGTATATGGATAGTTTGAGATATCGGGAAGTAAAAACATCGTGAGACATCCCAAATATGATATTCTTGACAAAAAAAATTTTAACAATAAAAACACACACTATAACGATTAAAAATTCCCATTGTTCTATAATACAGGGTGTCTCACTATAATGTAACACATTCTAACAGCTTGGAAACGTTATAGCTCGAAAATGAGACAGGAGATTAATGCGTTCAGTAATTTTTGGGTGAGATTAGTATTATGTAGAGATGCAGATGGAGGTCACATAAAACAACTTATTTATTAAATATATTTTGTTTTGTTTTGATGTGTTTTATGAAGTTATGTTTGGTTCCTTATAGAAATGTTTGTTTTAAATGTTTTCTTTCTTTCTAGTTTTTCCGATTCGTTTTTCCGATTCTGTAAATTGTTGTACCCAAGTTGATATCGATTTTCGTGCATGTATAGGTGTATTTCTGTCAAAAATGGCTCTGAATATTATCCTGGCCACTTTTATTAATTAACAAAAGTAAATATCTTACGAAAAATTTAGACAACTTTTTAGACTTGCGAACAGTGTCATAAAAAATTTAAACATTTCTAATAATTTCAGTGAAAGCCGCCCATTTTCGAGTTATAACGTTTATAAGCCGTCAAAATGTGTTACTTTATAGTGGGACACCCTGTACCTTGTCAACCCGGGCTGGATCTATTCGAGAAGTTCTTTAATGATCTCCCGATTATTCTTACAATCGCTTTTAGAATGAAAAAATAATCACTTCGTTCTTTCCTGTCATGAACAATCGAAGAAATTTTGTTCAGAACGTGCATATCCTGCAGAGGGACATGACTGAAATAATCAACACCGAATGAAACAAATCAAAACCGTAAGGATGACGGGTCGAAAAATAAAATCTAGATTATACTATTATAATAAGATCCTTTTATCCATAGATAGTAAGGATAACTGTAAAAAAATGCCACCATAAATAGCTTTTATATTGGACACAGTTGTACTGTATTTTCATCAACATAAATGGTACTTGCTTGAGAATTCCATCAACTTCTTTTAGATAAAAGTCGTAAATTTACTCGGAAGATTTATTATTTGACCGTACGACGTTCAAATTTAATATATAACTGTAAATTACCATCACAATGGTGTTCGTATGATGCTGCTATTAAATTGTTTAGTCATTAGAGGAGTTCAGGCTAAGGTCAGTACGGCCAACAAAAAGTGTTTTTTTTTCTGACAAGAATGACAGTTAAGGTTTAACATCCAAAACATAAGATTTTTTCTTGTTTTTCATCATTGCGAACATCTATATTGCTCTATTAAAATAATGAATACACCCCCGAAGCGTATATTTTGAAATTTAAAATGACTTTTTGCTGAATACTCAACATATCGGTGGCCAATAATTCTAGGAACTCTTGGCCATTTCATTTCTATTATATGCTACAAAACTCCTCTATTGAAATTAATGCTTCCAATATGTTAATATGATGTTGTTCCTTATCTTGATCACAAATCAAGTCATTAGAAAACTGCAACAGGGTCACTAAGGAATTTGGCAGAACCTCGTAGACAAAACTTACTTTGTAAATTGAAATTTCTACCAAAACAGACAAAGAAATATCTACTTTCCGGGATATATGCACTGACGAGCATTAAATTATCAGTTTTAAAAACACAGTGTCCTTTTTGGTTTGTTATTTGGAGGGGTATCAAATTGTGGGGTAGAAAATAGTATCCAATCTATTCAATTTTACATTTTATTAAAAAATATTTGTATAGTAATTCTTCTTTATGTAACAGAAAAGATCTAGATCTAGTCCCATTTACAACTTTGTCTCAGGTCATTGAACATTATGAAAATGATCAATTTCCTTATAAAACTATAAGTAGCATTATTCTTAGATCATTTTGCATTGATTACAAGCTACCGTAACATGAAAACTGTATTTTTACGGAATATAATATTAAAAGCGATCGTATCTTTAATGTATTGTGTTACAAACGCAGTGCATTGTTATTATTTTTCTTTGTTTACAAATTATTCAGCTCACATTTTAACTTTCCCTCGTATCCGAAATACCGCAGTCAATAATGTTAATTTTTTTAATACATAAATAAGTATTTTGTTCCTTCGAGAGATCATATTTAGAATTTCAGTTATAATTTGTTTCAATATGTATCGGATATTACATTCACACAAATTTGACAACATATTTTACAATTTAATATAGTCATTATAGTATAGTAATTTTTTTTGCTTGAGGATGCAAAATAACGGAAAATTGCCAATATCTGGCTAAATATGCGAATTAGAGAATTTTTCTTCAGATAAAAAAATGAAGATCGTCTTATTATCTACAAAACTGGTACCTATCATTTTTTTCGAAAATTCCATAGTTATCGAGAAAATGAGACATAAAAGTCTCCTCATTTCAGCTGCTGTGCTGCCTGTAGAAATTCTGCTGTCTATGCAATTTTTCATAACAGCAAGAAAGATATTAAAAAAAATCTCTAAGATCATTCAAGACCTCCTAAGGTTCCATTATTGAATAAAATTTGGGTAAAAGGGTAAAAAAATATGAACAAATAATGAAATAGTCTCAAAATCTTGTGGAACAAAACTTTGAACGCTTTCTTTAATATTTTTGTCAAGTACGGGCGAGATGCAAGTCACATAGAATGATAGTTACGGGTCTTCCCATTGCGAGGAACTTTTAATCATCGGGAAATGTCTGCATAGACAGCAGAATTCTTACAGGCAGAGCAGCAGCTGAAATGAGGAGACTTTTAGGTCTCTTTATCTCGATAACTATCGAATTTTCGAAAAAAATTATAGGGACCATTTCTGTAGATAATAAGACGATCTTCATTTTTTATCTGTAGAAAAATTCTGTAGTTCGTATATTGAGCCAGATATTAGCGAGAAGCCCGCTTTACAGGGTTTACGGGACCATTTGTCGTAAACTCAATCGCGTCAAGTTTTCTCTCGTTTAAAAACACCTGCAGTGAGCCCAAAGTGAAGTCTTCAAGGAGTTGTCAGGAGCTTTGTCTCTCCATTTACTGTACTAATTTGACTATACCTAGTTACCGTTTAGTGGGTAAGAATACTATATATTAAAGTATTTCGTCAATTTTGTTATATGCATTCCAATACTCCACGTACTTTTTGATTTAAACTACAAATATTTCGATTATTATAGTCACCAAGTTTTTTGAGTTCATGTATATGTTTAAACAGTCAGTGGTAACCTCAAATTCATCTGAATTCCTTCAACAAACCTCGTAGACATTGAAATAGGTCAAGAAAACGTGTTTCTTTTTAATTAACTCTATTTAAACCAATATCTAACGAAGCATAAAAGATACCGCTAGTCGTTGTTAAGCCTAGTAGTCAATAATACATCGAGTAGAACCTGCTTTAATCTTCTTCCTTTTTAAGACGAGTTGATATATGGAACTAACTGTCTACAAAGGTCATATTGTGACTGGATCATATAAAAATATGACCTAATTGGTCAATAACTGAAAATGTTTCGGCTTTTTTTTATTAAAGTAAAAATTTTAGTGTAACTTACTTAATTTAAAATCCCCAATTCGCTAATAAAAAAATTCACACACTAAACTAATCACTTCTTTTTAAAATCCACCTGAACACAACACATTATAATCCTAAAAACGAATTCAAAAGGTCACAAGCGTGCACTTTTTTCCTGATATCCTTCGCGACTCGTTTGTCGCCTTTGGGGTCAACCTCTCCGTATTGTTCTTCGAAGATGGTCTCTTCGTATCGGTATTTACGTACCTCCGGGCTCTAGGTGAAGACACCGACACGCCCCGACGGTTTACCAGCAGCACTATAATATTCTCGAGTCGCACTAGGACTCTCTTGCGTACCGTCTACCACTTTTCTCGTAACTAGTATAACTAACGTTGTCTGGTGACTATTGAGTACTGAAACTACTGAAAGGAAAAGAAGTACCAGTTATTTTCGCGTGTCCAGTTCGCAAGTGGAATGCGTGAGGTAGTGGTACTTAATTATTTTATCGTTGGAATTCGGTGGAACACGTTTAAACGTTGGGCAGGTTGATTTTCTGTGAAGTTATCAATATATTTTTGGTTTAAGTATAAATAAGAAAAACTGTGAATCAGTTATTTCTATTGGAAGAGTTATAAGAGTCGATTTCAAATAACTGAAGAATTCACTTAGTTCATTGAAGACAAAAATAAATCTTGGACACCATCTCCAGAGTGGTTCGCGTCGCACGGTACATCCAGAAGGTATTCACAGATAGAGATGACTGCAGGTCAAAGCCTGGATTGCAGCTAAATTTTTGAAAAATAAATTATTCCAGTTGACCAACAGGAACGTAGAAAATCTGTATCTGTAGAGTCCAAATTAATTCCTATACAAAACTTTATGGTATTGCTTATAAATGGCACTAATTGAAGCACTTAATGGCATTTTATGACCACACTAAACTCCAATTTGGCTATTCATTTTTTTGGCATTTTTTAAAGTCATTACCTTTATTTTTGGCTACTTTTCATGACTTACTAGCAATCATTGCTACTTGGTTGCCATATTTAGACTTAAACAAGATAAGACCTCTTTTAAGAAAGGCTGAAATTATTCTATAAAATAATGCTTAGAATATGCTAAACTTCATCATTTTTTCTGAATTATATGCTTCGATCTAGCATTATTTGTTACTTGGGTTGTCTGTTCAAGGCTAATAGGGCTTGTCTCATATCAGTGCAGATTGTTATGTTTTTTCCAGGAATTCCTTTTCTGGTTAGTTCTTTTGTTGCAATTGAGATACTAGAGTTAATATGAAATTAGGTGGGATAATTCAATGTTAAACCGCAAAGATAGATACCTACCTATCTTGAAGCACTTTTAAAGAGCCGAACTAGAAGAAACCTTACTTTTATCGGGATAGTTCGGTCTAAATTTCAAGTAAAAAGATAAAGGGGAAGGAAAAATTCGTAATTACATGAAAGGGAGATTTTTTAATGTGAGAAAAATGATTTCATTTATGATCTTTTGGCTAAAAAATTATATATATGTGTTTTCCTATCGTTTTAGAATGTTTCCAGCGTTCTTTCGCGTTTTGGTCTATGTTTAACTGAAATAGAATGGAAAATTGTCCATTTGTAAGCTAACTTTCGTTTTAAAGTGTATTCGAGTGAATTTGTTTATTATTTAGTCATCTTGTGTGCTTGCTAAGTAGAATTAAGGGTTTATAACTGATTTCGAAAACCGTTTCGGACAGTATTAAAGTGAAATTTATAGTTTTTGGATGAAATAACGTCGAATTAGGTGTGTTAATGTTTTCAGCGTTCTTCATTTAATATATTATTGATAATTAAGCTTAAGATGATGTTATTTTTATAACGGTTTTAGTGACATTGTTGGTTTAAATAATAAACACATTGATATTGACGTAAAATTTTAACAGACCAAAGAAAGAGAACGGAATTATTATTTTTCAATATTAATTGGTGATGATACGGAAGCACAAACATAACATTACTGTTTGTTGAACTTTTGTGGTTCTATTTAAAATATAACTTGAAATTAATTTAAATATAGGGATGTACCTAAAAGACATTCACTGAGACCTGAAAGATATATTGTGCCCCCTTACCTCTACTCAGTTTCTGAGGAATTTCCCGGACGAATTTTAGGATATATGCAGGCTTCAACTGTTCCTCTTCTATCTAGTAATCTCCCAGGTGCTGTGCTCTAGGATTCAGAAGTGCTGTGCAGTTGGAAAGTATGTGGATTGAGGTTTCTTCTTCCATGGCACAAAATCTACATTCTTCTTCCTGCACTATTTTGAGCTTTGTCAGGTGTCCATTCAGGCGACAATGTCTCGTTAGGTTCCCTGTTGAAACTATTAGCGCAGTTTTACTTTGACTCATGCATTCATTTGATCTCAACAGGTTGTAGTCGCCCAGAAGAGTCTTTGATTGTATAAGCCCTATTAGATCTTTCCAACTCTTTTTCTCGGCTTTACTTATTTCTTCCAATATGACATTGGGGCTGATTCCGCAAAAGGGTTCAGGCCCCCAGAGAGGTGTTTCAGTCCCCCTCTTTGCTAGTTCATCTACTATTCCATTTCCTTCTATTCCAGTGTTTCCTGGAATCCTTATTGTTCATTGAGTTTGTCTATATAGGCATTCCCACACCAATATAGGGATGGTGCAGGATAGTTTATATCTGAACAAGAACAAATATAAATGATCACGTATATTAGTAAAATATCTATAAAATTTAAAATTGGAATTTCTTTTCCCAAATTTCTTAACCCTCATTTCTGCATAACCTTATACATTAAATATGGTATTCACGGTTTTGCTAATTCATTTGAGAAGGTTTATTTAGAATTTCATCTTAAAATTCGTATTATTTTTTTCAATTCAACTGTAGAGAAGTACGGAAGTACGTCCTTTATTGATCTGAAACACTATAGATATAAAAACGAGCAATATTTCAAATTAAATCCCTTGACAGTTTAATCAAAAACTTAACACACACCTAACAGTGTAAACAGTTAGTTTTAAGAAGAAGTTTGAACGTCAGTTTTTACTATCTAAAGATAACCGCAAACTTTCAATAGCAATTGAATCAAACAACTGAAGCAGAACCGTTGATGATAAATCTTATTTGTATAATATTGTGTAACTAAACTGTGAATGAAATTCATTTCTGTTACACTGCTTCAATGTAATATTTTTATTTAAATCTACTGAAAATTTTCCAACCCAAACTCATTTTTTTAAAGGCACCTGTCTGTATTTTTTTAAACTAATTTATTGTTGCATAAAATTAAACAATTATATTAACAATAGTATCTGATAAAACGTTCCAGATATCGTGTATTGTATACTGGGAGGTAATAAATCGTGGGAAAATATTGCGAGTCTTTTTTTTACTATTGTCTTGAAACATATACCAATCTTGTAAAGCTGAGTTTTGAATGTTGTTTATTTGTATCATTACATTATATCGAATCTACACACTTTCTTCCTATTTCTGGGTTTTTAAGGTTATATTTCAGTAAAACTAAATTTTTTCCATCTCAACAACACCTAGACATATGTATGTATGACCTAAGACCTGAAAGATCCATTGCGCCCCCTTACTTCTACTCAGTTTCTGAGGAGAGTCTTAGAAACCAGTAGTTCCTTTAGTCCTATTTCCCGGAGGAGTTTTAGGATGTCTGCAGGCTTCAACTAAGGTAAATGTTCCTCTTCTATCCAGTAATCTCCCATGTGCTGTGCTCTAGGATTCTAGAGTGCTGTGCAGTTGGAAAGTATGTGGATGGAGGTTTCTTCTTCCATGCCACAAAATCTGCATTCTTCTTCCTCCATTATTTTGAACTTTTTCAGGTGCCCATTCAGGCGACAATGTCCCATTAGGATTCCTGTTGAAACTCTTACTTTGACTTATGCGTTCATTTGTTCTTAACAGGTTGTAGTCACCCAGAAGAATCTTTGATTGTATTAGCCATACTAGATCTTTCCAATGGTCAGATCTTCTCTTTTTCCCGGCTTTACCTATTTCTTCCAATACTACATTGGAGCTGATTCCGCAAAAGGGTTCAGGCCCCCAGAAAGGTATTTCAGTCCCCCTCTTTGCTAGTTCATCTGCTTTCTCCTTTCCTTCTATTCCAGTGTGTCCTGGAACCCATAGTAAGGTGACTGTATTGTTCTCGCCTAGTTCATTGAGTTTGTCTAGGCATTCGCACACCATTTTGGAACTGATTACACAAGAGCTCAGTGCTTTGATGGCTGTTTGACTATCCGACATCATGATAATCCTTTGTCTTCTGTATCCCTTATCAATATTGAACTGGGCGCACTTTCTCATAGCGTGGATTTCCTCTTGAAAGATACTTGGGGTTTTTCCCAAGCTTTCAGAGTGTTTGGTTCCTGGCCCGAACACTCATATCCCAGTTCCTTCTATTGCTTTTGAGCCGTCTGTGTACCATTGAATGGCATTCTTTCCAAGTCTGGTAATGGTATTTGGATCCCATTCCTTCTTGTTGCTTACTTCCGTAACGAATTTCTTTAAAAAGTTATACATTTTCATCATACCGTCTTGTGGCATGTCCCAGGTTGTCTGATTTCTAAGAAGTGAGGAGGTGGTTTTTTTTTATGATTCCCTCTCTACTTAGTCTGTATCTTGTTCTTTCTGCAACGCTTTCCACCACCATATTTAGAGGGGAGAGGTTGAGAATCACTTCCATGGCTGCCATTGGGCATGTTCCAGCGTTGCCAGCACTATTACGTTCGTAATAGATCCATTACCAAATGGATTTATTTATTACACTATTACGCCGCTTTGCAATTTATTTCGTTTTTATTATTTTGGCCAGAGAACAAAAAATCGAAATCAAAAATCTCAGACATAACACATCGATAACAAAAAAACGCTGTAGTTTTGCCTTCACCCCGCTGTTGACATTGGCTTCACTCCTTGGCTCCTTGCAATAGTATACTATTGGCAGTGTAATGAAATTCGGCGTTCGACTTTTGACATATGACATAGACAAATCAAATCTTTCTCTACGACTTTTGATCTCTTCCTAACTTCACGGTTTTTCCAAGATTATTTTCACAATTTTTGTTCGTTTTTTTGTTGTTTTGTATATTTTTTTTCTTGAATCTAAGCAATAAAAGTTTCATTTCTTTTGGAAATTTTGATTTCAAGAAAATGTCAACAGTAAACATGTTCAACTTTAGCGACATCTATGTTAGTTTTCCGTTAACCGTTTGGATGAACACCACAAAACTTAAAAAAAAAAATCGAACAAATCAAACAACGAAATTCAACAGAATTTAGTACGAAAAATCAGAAGCTGCTGGCAACACAGGCATGTTCTCAGTGCTTCTGTAATGCATATACAGGCTAGTCTTTGAATTTTGGAGAGGTTTTCTGTCGTCGTCAATAGGCTAGTTCTACTACTCCATGCAATGGCTCCATAAGTCCCACTCGCCTACATCAGCTATTTGTATAGTTCAGACCATTTTGTACAACATCACAAAGAACACCTAGACATAAGTTTATAACATACTTTTCACTATTTCTGACAAACCATTCTACGTTAAAACACCAGCAAATCCTCCGCGTAATCTTATCTATCACGATCTTAAATAAATTGCAACGAGATTACCTAGAAGACAGGTCGCGTTACATAAAAAGTTTGCGCTATCCGTTCATCACTCTTGTTTCCAACGCAAAAGAACCTTTCAAGGCAAACTACATGTTAGGCATGTCTCGGGTATAAATACTACCACTAACGTAACATGATAACTATATGAGAAGGGGTTGAATAGTCTTTAAACAGTTAAATGTGCTGTCGAACGCCTTGAATGCATTTTCCCAATAAATAATAGCAATAGTGTGGAAAAATATGGAAAATGGTACGAACGCTTTACCTCATGATCTTAGTTTACTGTAAATAATGAGTTATATTGATGTGGAAACTAGTATACTTCGTTTCAAGATATTTAAACCTACAGAACACATGTGGCATCAGCTAAAACCCAGAGTTAAATCTGAAAACGATTTAGCATATATTGAGGTTGAAGGTACCTTTAGAAATGCTAATTAGGCCAGTCAAAATGGGTAATTTTAGACCAAAAGTACAAGTAATTAGCAATACGGTTAATTTTTTCTTATAAGTACTTTGAAGTATGTAGATTAATATAAAAAAAGTTTACCTGTATCGATTTCTCAAATTAGAGAAAAAAATCAAAAAAAATTTTTTTTCGAAATTTTTCAATATTTCACGCTGGGAGGAAGGTGGAGAAGAATAGAAATGCCACCTTGAAGCTGACACTTTCCTCTTCAAAACGCCGTATTACAATAGAGTACACGCATATTTCATATTTTGCTTGGATATTAATTTATAATAGTAACTATGATATCAAAAACTACTAACAATAGAAAATAAACCAGTTTCCATTGGAAATTACTCCCAAATTTCAAAATAAAATTCAAATTTCATCGCACTTTCCGACCACAACCTGAGGATTTCCGAACGCTACCGATGATACGTGTGATGTCATATCTCTTGTGTTTACTTATGTCAATATGACCGGTATTGCATTAGGTTATGTGTAGTTGTGTGTTTATATTGTATTTTAATCAACTATTAATTGCTTCATCGACGTAAAAATATCATTTATATGTTTGTTTGAGACCATTACATGTTTTTGTGTGCTTTTTTTATTTCTAAAAGTCAACGTAAAGTGGAAAGTGGTCATAAATATTCGATATTTCCGAGGATATTTTAAAACTTTTAGAAAAATATATTTTATTTACTAGTTCAGTGTTCAGTGACGATTCTTTCATATTTTGTGAGTAAAGATATGGCTAGCGAAGGTTTTGTAAAAGCACAAACTGATAACTTGCCCAAAGTAGACTCATTTATGCTGCTTGAATTTATGAAGTCAAACAACTGCTTTAATGCAGAGAAAATAAGAGGAGTTGAAGCATTATCGTAAGTACGATTTAAACTATGTATCATTTATATAATATATACCAACCATATTTCGATGTGTGGTCGTAAGAAAATGATGCTTTTATGGTTGATTCCTAGACATATAGGTACATAACCTCAAACTATTTAAGAATAAAAATTACCAGCATAGAAGTAGGTACTTACATTAAAATGGTCTTCACAAATAAAAGTAATGCCCTTCTCTTAAGTGTATTTTTGCTCGCGCCACCAGGTAAAGTAACAAATATTTTGTCTGCAGTTTTAATAGACGTTGATTTACACACTGGAACAATGCAATACTTGGAATACAAAGTTTTTTTTCGGCTTTATCCATTTTTAATGCTTTCAGAAACAAATTGGGTCACAAGAACTCAGAGCGTGATACACCAATAAGAACGTGAACAAATGTCGTCACGCCATCTTTATGACGTAAAGCGCGTTTTGGCGGACTTTCAAATTTTATGATTTTTAAAGTCGTTTTAAAAGTAAAGCTTATATATATTTTTTAATAGGCATGCAGGGTGTTAGGAGACCTGATAAAGCGTTAATTCACAACAATAGCATAATTTATGCTTTTACCCTATTATTTATGTCTACATTATAACTGTACAATAGTTTATAATGGACTCCGCCGCGCTTCAGAAAATAGAGTCGCGCGGAATACATACTTAGTTTACCGAATTTTTTCCGGACAAACCATTGCTCCGACGAAAGATAAGCAAGAAACCTTTTTTGTTGCAAAACACTCTCCCTACATGGTGGAATTTCTATTTTTTTTTGCTTTCCATCAAGAAATATATATATATTTTCTAATTTGGGAAATCGATAGACTGGTAAACTTTTTTTTATAATAATCTACATACTTTAAGGTACTTATGAAAAAAAAATCAGCCGTACTGCTAATTACTTGTAGTTGCTACCCCTATCGTCTGGCCTAAATGTCAGTGGAGCACCGTTAGATATTAATTTAAACTAAAGGGAGTGTCATTCATAGGTGATATTTTTTTACTGCTATACCAGAAAGTCTGGAAATTTGTAGAAAATAAAAACTAACAAGCACCGTTGGTAAAAAAAGGTGGGTGCGGCTCTTACACATCGCTTAATGCAATTTTGCATCAAGCATTGGCGAGTTCGTACAAACTACTAATACATACACTACACCTTGACCTTACCAGTCACGTTTTTCACTGTTTTTTTCTGTACGGTCCGCTGTAATGGAGAAAAATACCGACATGTATGTATGTTGTTTTTTTCCGCGTTACATGTGGATAGGAATTGAAGAAATTCGCATTGGATTTGTCGTTGTTCATGTGGTCGAATTGAAAATGAGATATCGGTTATTCAATATCGTTGCGGTTAACGCAAAAACTATATCTGCTAAATTGTTCCGTATAGTTTAAGATCGTGAGTTATATTTTATCAACCGCAAAAAGATAGTTGAAGCGTTTCTAGCCAATCCAATTGTTTAAAAAGTAATATGTTTTCAATTATTACTTTTTACATCACCGTGGTAGGTATATATCAATTATGACAACTTTATCACCGCTACACTGCTGCGGGCAAATACGGACGCAATCTCACCACAATATGCCTTCCACAAGCCCTAGAATCATTAAATATAACACACAAGATACATCAGAAGAAGGCGCAATCCGCATCTTCACGGATGGCTCTAAAACCAATATGGGCTCAGGATGTGGAATATACTCCAGATCTCTGAATCTAAACATCAAATGGGCGATGGGCTGTAATGTCAGCGTTGCTCAAACAGAGCTCACTGCTATCTACTTATCCGCAAAAGATATTACCAAAAGAAACACCACAGTTAATAAAATTCACATCCATGCGGATAGTAGTCAAGCACTACTAGCTCTGAACAGACCACGTATCACATCAGGCCTAGTACTGGAGTGTCCCCTGATCGAATCCTGTAGCAACAACGAAGTCACTCTAGGCTGGATCAAGGGCCACATTAAATCGAAAAGTTACCACATTGCCGACTCATTAGCGAGGAAAGCAACCTCCCAAAAACTCTAGGGACCTGTCGGCTATGATTGACCCAATAAAGGAACACTCCCTTGAAAAGTTTAAGGGTAGATGGGACGATGCAGAAGGTTGCAGGCTTGCCAAGGTACTGCTGCAGTATCCGGACAGGAAAGTAGCCAAAAAATATGTGACTATGAACAGACAGATCCTTCGGACAGCCACGGGTAATCTGACTGGTCACTGCCACCTACGAAAACACCTTTACAGACTGTAACGGCGAGTATAGGCTAACACAAGCCAGCATGAGGGAGCTTACTTCCGACTTCAAACAAGTAGGCTGGATGACGAGCTAGAAGGAAGTCTGAACCTCAAAAGGATGCACAATGGACCAATTATTATGGCCTAAGTGTTGGGGGGTCACTCACCCTTCAAAATCTTACAGATACAGATCACCGCTAGTATTTTTATGTCTCAACTTAAGTTGACCCTTAGTCTATACCACTTTTTACAATCTGCATAATTGAACTTGTAACCGACAAAATACAAAAAATGTGTATATAATGGTACCACTAGAATGAAATTTTTTTCATAAAAAAAATCTATAACAAGTCCGGAAAAAAAAGAATGGAAAAACAAGTTTCTGTCGTTGATTCTTAAGAAGGTGAACGACCAGTATTCTCCCATTCTAAAGTCAACTGAAACAAAATAATTGAGTAGCTTGAGTCATTGGCGATTCATTGGGTGGGTTCTAGGGATAGAAACTGTGGTAAAAAATAAACTATAATACAATTAGGAAAATAAATATGATTACAGATTCAAGTGAAACTGCCTAAGGTTTCCATCATAGCGCATTTTTGAGATAAACAAAACTGCAAACGGGAAAAATTACTGTAGGGCTCATTCATTCATTCACACATGTTTAATTGAGTTGCTTGTGAAATTGAATTATGACCTTCCACTAAATATTAGCCACATCCTCAACAATGCTAATGGGATAATATACAATCTGTTAATAAATTTCATGAAGGAGTCTAATGAATGTAACTAAGCAATTTCCAAAATTCTGTGATTTGTGATTCCACAAAACGGATCCCGACCTGTGAAGGATCCTTTGGAGCCTTCTTTAGCTAGCTGGTCTGTCATTTCATTCTCTGCAATTCCCTCATGTGCCGGCATCCATATTGGAAACACTTTGTTGTCTCTTGCCAGCTTGCTAAGGAGTTCTCCACAGTTTTTTACCAATTTAGACCTAGTTGTTGGATTGCTGATAGCTTTAAGCAGAGCCTGGCTGTCAGTGAAAATTTCCTCTTCTGGTGTTTTCATCAATGCAGGCTATAGCGGCAATTATTTCTGCTTGAAACACAGTTGTGTATCGACCAAGGCTAGGAGACAGCTTCTTTCTTGGTCCACTTATACCAGCCCCAGTTCCATGGTTTTTTTTGGATCCATCGGTGAACCAGATAATTTCTCCAGAATTACCTGGATGTATCACCTGTTCTACCTTGTTCAGTGAATATGTTCTCCGGTGTCAAGCTATCAAAACTCATATAAAATATGTTTTCAACTAGTATTGTCAGTTATTTCAGTGTGTGCTTCTCGAACATTGTTCGGGGACCATAAGTCTCCCGATTTCAGCCCTCACAAAAAGTTCCAAAGGAGGAAGACCAGCAAGAGCTTCCATTGATGCCGTCCTGTGCTGTTCATTGCCCCAGTAATACCAAGGAGGGCTTGTCTTTGGATGGTGCAGTTAATATACAGTAGATATTTTTTTCTTTTTTGTATGTTTTGGAAGCCATGAAGCCGTTCTGATGCCGGGATCACTGCAGCCTATTGGCCTATTGTACTCCACTCCCACATTTAGTCCACCCATCCAGTTATCCCCGTACCTTCGAGTAGACGATATAGGCCCATTGGATGTGTGCCATATACTTCAGGTGGCACATTGGCTTCTCCGAAGATTGTTTGTCTCTTCGAGTCCAGTACCTCTCAGTCAGATAAGATATGGGTAACGGTCTCGGTCTCCATGCCACAAAGTCTGCAGCTGAGGTCCCCGTTATATAACCCTATTTTAGGCAGGTGATCTTTTACCGGGGTATAACCTGTAATAATTCTTAGCTTATACCTACTGACATTCAGTAGTTCTTCGGCCCGTTTTACATATGTGTCACCCATGAAAGTTTTACTGTGTACCTTCTTTGGAGTGATCCTCCTCTTAAGTCTACGTTGGCTTTGTACCAATTTTTGTATTTGCCCTCGGACTACCTTCTTTGTGGCTCCAAGAGCTGGTTCTGGTCCAACATAAGCTGTTGCTGAACCTCTTCTCCCGGCACCCACACTAATCTTACTCCAATGTGGTCTGCTTGTTCATTTAGCTCTTCTACCAGTCTGGATGTTACCTTGCGGCTGTTTAAAGCTGCAGGGGCTGCCTGGCTGTCAGTTAGTATGTTTATTCTTTGAGTATCAGTCCTATGTTTGTTAATTTTGACTCTGACACATTCTAGGATAGCATAAATCTCTGCCTCAAATACAGAGGTATGTTCTCCTAGTGAGAAGGAGCATCTTGTGTTTCTCATTTCACTATACACCCCTGCTTCTATCCCTTCCCCAGTCTATGACCCGTCTGTGTACCAGGTCTCTCCTCGGGGAAACTTCAGTCTGCTTGGGTCTTGCCAGTCCTTTCTGTGAGGTATTTCTACCTCATATTTGGGACGTATTTAACTAACCTTAATCTTAATTTTGTAGAGTAATATAGTGTTGATTAAAAATATTATCGTCAATAAAGGCAGAACTAAACTAATGAATATGTTATCTCCTTAAAAAAATTAACAAGCAGCCGCCAGTGAGTTATTGGACATTATCGAATAAGATTAAGAATTGTGTTGGTGTTGGTCACCTGTTTTTTTTATATATATTCAGTACGCGCATGCCCTTCCTAACCTACTTGCGAGTTACACTTTCGTCCGGAAATCGACCACCGTGATATGAATTCTTTCGATCGGAGTGTATTCTGAATTATGTATGATTTCTTACTATATAATGATATGTAGGTGTTTCTTCTACTGAAATTTTGCAAGAAAAATCAAAGAAATATATAGTGGTAGATACAACACATATAAAAAAACTTGTTTAAAAGACAATGACATACTTTTTTACCATTTAAATGTTTCTCTGTAAATTCTTACACCCACTGATTGAAAAAATAGATCGAAAAAGATACGTTAAAGTTCCAGTTTTGTAAGTCAAACCTGTTCGATCACTCTCTAATGTTTTTAGTTACAGAAAGTAATTTTATCGGATACAAATCATAAGTCGATTGTTTAGTTTTAGTCTCACTGGTTGGTATTGGAGAATTTTTTAATTGTTTTAAATACATCCGTTTTATGTGGATTTCTTCCAACGATAATTATAAAAAAAAGAACAAATTTGTCGGTATATATAATATCTTTAATCCTTTTCAGCAAAAAACTTTCGAATTTTTACAAAAATCATCATGTAAGATGTTCCAAACTCTTTTCTTTATCGTATTGTGTTGAATTGAGGTGAACAAAAAGTGTTTTTGGTATACATATTTTGATTATTATGAATATTATACCATAAAGAACGTACATAAGATATTTACACTGTAATGTGCAAGGTAAATATTTTCAATAGAGAGATCTACCGGCTGTAACCAAGATTCGTTCTTGATAGATTATGTAATAGATTGACACACATATTTACACTCCTTTTATTAGTGATTGAATCGTGAGTCACTATAGCTATTCTTTTTTCTCTTATTCTTTTGGGAATCAAACCACAATGTTTTTTATTTTTTATTTCGACGTTTCGGTAGCGTTCCAGCTACCGTTGTCAAGATTAACTAGTAATAAAATTAATAAAATAATTTTTGATCCCTATCTGACACAACGAAAAAATATGACAACTAGACAATCAATGATATTTTGAAGTTTAAGACTACAAAACTTTGTTGTCAAATTTTATTAAGGTCCACTCATAGTAGATCACATCTCTGGTAAAATGTGAAATAAAATATTTTATTTTATGACATTCTAACGATATGATAGTCTACTAGAAATGGAATCCAGTGAAGTGCACGTTCCAGGAACGGTTTTTATTGGGATAGCGCTTTTTTTAGCTTATTTTGGAAATGTTAATAAAACGCGTTTGTTGTTACTTTTTTGTGTATGATCATTTTTGTTTTCATGTATAACTCAGTTTGGTGATTTTGTGTATTGAAGTGTGTATCGATTAACAACTATTCCAATGATAAATCGTAAGAAAACCTGGATAAAAACTTATGATGCTATCCTGATAACGCAGGTAATTGATTATTGGAAATTTCTCTTTCTAACATTGGTAACCAAATTTGACTACATTCGGCTGAAATACTAGCTACACATTTATCTGCATTTAGTTGTATTAAAGCACTTTCTTTGATTTTTCGTCTTTTATTATTGGGCTCTTTCAATATTATTTTTGTCGAATCCCATTGAATTTTATGCCCTTCTTCCCAAGCATGTTTACCAATACCTGACTTAAAGAAGAACTCCCTATCTTTGATGTAATTTTTATGTCCACTTATCAGGACTTTCAATGGTCTAGTCTAGATGTTTCACCTAAATAGAATTTGTCGCATTCACAAGATATCTGATAAATGCAATTTTTTGAAGATTGTTCTTCATTTTTTGGGTTCGTTTTTGTTAAGATAGATCTCAAAGTATTGTTAGATTTAACGCTGGTTCGAATATTGATTACCAATTTTCTTAATTCTTTCTGACAAACCCCTAACATACGGTATTGTCAAGTTTTTAAAAATTATGTTAGCTGAATTATTAATATTATTGTTATTATTATGGGGTATTAACAATGAGCCTTTCTCTATATTTTTGATTTCTTTATTTACAAATTCTGCCGGGTAATTATTGGCATTTAAAACATTTTTCAGTAGAGTTTTCTCCTTTGTGAAATGATTATCATCAGAACAAATGATTCTGGCCCTATCGTATAAAGATTTTACTACCCCTTTTTTTAACGCTTATAGCATGATTTGATTCAAAATTCAAATACCTATTAGTGTGTGTTGGCTTACGATAAACATTATTGTGGTTTGTTTCCCTAAAGAATAAGAGAAAAAGAATAAGTAATGCCACAAGGAACTTACAGAAGATACTATAGCTATTCGTTAAGAAAACTGTATGGAAAGGGTTTTTTGTTAATTTTCTTTGTATTATCCCCCATTTTAAACAATAGAATTGTACACAATTAAAGCCTTTGATGGCAAGTCGGTATGGGTCATTTTAGACCAGAAGTACCTTAAAATATGTAGATTAATATAAAAAAAAATTTACCAGTATATCGATTTCCCAAATTGTAAAAAAAAATTGAAAAACTTTTTTTTTGAAATTCTATATTTCGTTCTGGGAGGAAGGTAGAGAAAAATGAAACACCACCGTGTAGAGCAAGTCTTTCACAATAAAAAAGGTCTCCTGCGTTTTTTTGTCCGATCAAAGTGTTGGGACAATCTAAATCCCCATAGATATTTTCACTCCAGAATTAAAGTGGTTGATTCCATATATTTATTCAATTTCAATGTTTACAAAGACCAAAATTATATTAAATTCAAAAACGTTATGTCATGTGGACATATATTAGCACACATTAAAAAAAACAACAATCTTGATTTTCTCGCTGTAAAGTCAACAAGTACATATCTGAAAAACCCGATTTTTTTCCGGACAAACCATTGCTCGGACGAAAGAAACGCAGAAAATTTTTTTTGTTGCAAAACACTTCCCCTGGACAGTGGTATTTTTTATTTTCCTCTACCTTCCTCCCAGCGCGAAATATTTAAGAATTTTGAAAAAAAAAATATTTTTGATTATTTTTTCTAATTTGGGAAATCGATAGACTGGTAAATTTTTTTTTTATATTAATCTACCTACTTTAAGGAACTTATGAAAAAAAAATCAGCCGTACTGCTAATTACTTGTAGCTGTTACCCCTATCCTCTGGCATAACAAAATAAATTAAAATTATATTTATAAAAAATACTACTCTAGATACATATTTTTAAAACTCCACTACCTATTAATTTCTTGAAACTAATCATTTATTAAACAGCCGAAGTGGGTAATTAAAATTATTCAGGTTATGGTGATTATTTATAACGAGATTTTCACTTGCCTTTCGAGATTGTTTAATACTTAGTCACTCAGTCACGATCCCAGAGCTGCTGCAATAATTTTTTATTTTATTTAAACGATAATGTTGCTACAGAAAGTAATTATAATAAATTCTATTACATTTTGTAATATTTTTGCCTTCCATATGTATATTTTTTTTTCAAAAATTATTAAATGTTGATTTTTTTTTAATTTAAACTTTTTCGTCCATCTACATCACAAGCCCAATATAAAATGGTAAATTCTAAATGTTACTTAATCACTTTTGGTTGTTTTTTATTGCGTTTTAAGTCCTTATTTATTTTTCTACAAAATTATCTTGACATAAAAAATTATATATATACGTGGTTTTGGAACACCTTGTAGAGACGGAAGTATTTTCAAAATGTGCCCTCAGTAACTGTATTAGCTCCCACAAAATTATAAAGTTCTATCTCTAGCCACAACGATGTAATCCTCCGATGTCAGAAGATTGCCCCACCCTGTATATATAATCAAAAACCCTTTTTATACCCGAAGGTGTAAATGTAGAGGTATCTATATCTCAATATTTCGTTCGTAGATGAAATTAGTCCATTTCTTCTTATATTTTGCCATCTTTTTTGCTTCTTCCCATTTTATATTTTTTCTTCTTTCCAGTATTTCTGCAACTTCTTGGTTCCAAGTTTTCTTAGGTCTTCCTCTCTTCCTTTTTGTATTCACTCTGGCTTCCCACACATCTCTGACTGGTCTGTTACTCATTCTTGTTAAGTGTCCGAACCACTTAAGCTTTTGTTTATCTAATACTTCGAGTATTGGTTCTACTTCCAGCTCCTTTGTCACATCCTCGTTTCTTATCCGATCTCTTTGTGTTATACTCTTCATTCTTCGCAAATATTCCATTTCCATTGCTTGGATTCGACTTTTTGACTTCTGTGACAGGTATTTAAATACGTCTACCTCATAAAAAATTATTTTCTTTTTTTGTCGAAACAATTTTGTACCGCAACTGAATCAATTTACCAACGATTCAAACAAACTAAACGCCATTTGGTACATCTTAATCAATAACAAAAAATCGAAATAATCCAATTGAAAAATTCCTCATCTCCCAACCACGCAGATGGCATGCACGCCAACAGTATCTATATTATATATTTTAATTTCTGACAAAGACGTAATATTAACGGAGTTTACCGATTCAGTCACTGTCACTGTGTCACAAGTATCATGTAACAGGTTTATATCTACGTCGTAATTACTATTTGTTGGACAGTTATTTTTACGGTACAACAGCTAGCTGATATACAGGGTGTTTATTTTAAAAATAACAGTCGCGTGAACGAAAAGAGATCAAATAAAATTCAAAACTGTTTATGTGGCAGAAAGGTGGAACTAAAAGTACTCGATTAAGGACTCAAATTAAAGGACAATTTGGAATAGATCCTACGTTATCAACTCGTCCTGTGTAATTTTCGAGTGCGGAATTCAAAATGGCGGATTTCTAGTAATTGAGAATTGACAGGTAGTGCGAAATGAGTTTGCATAGAAAGGATGAATTTGTTTTTTTTTTTTTAATTTAACCATCTTATTTTAAGACTATGTCCTTCCTAGTGGTTATCCTGCAAATTATAAGGATTAAATTCGTTCCAGTATATTTTTTTTAAATTTTAGAGTAGTTTCCGAGATACGGAAAGGGGGGTAATGGTCTATTATCATCTAATTTTTTAAATAAGTTTTAAACAATTTATTTTTAAAATTATTGAAAAAATATATTAGAAACCCGCGCGATATGCCCTTTTATTTCATATGAGATGCAGTTTGAAAATATTTTATTTTTATTTAAAAATTTTTCACAAATTCAAAATTCATTTTACACAATTTTTTTTACTTTTTAAATTCAATTAAACTAGTCTCTAGGTTAACGTATTTATACGTAAAAAACTATTTTTATGACTAGCTGTTAAATCCGAAACGGTATTTTGTATCTAATTAATAATTTATTATAAATTATTAAAGTAGTACCAACACAACCTACATCAAACAATAGAATATATGGGTATAATCTCTCAAATTAGGAGTTTCGTTCTATTTACCACAATAAAAAGGTGAAATTAATCATAATTAACATTTTTTTTTGTTGACTAAAAATATTTTAAATTAAAAATACTGTACAGTTGAGGGAAGACTCCTTGGTAGTACCACCGTACACTAACTACCGACAAGTATTCACTTGCGTCGGAACGTTTGAAAATTTGTTATCTGTTATCATAATACAACAGTTACGAGGGACAGTCGTGTGGTTAAATACGTGTATAACTGATTTACGGCACAATCCGATACAGGTTTTCAGGCCACAAAATACTACACTAGGAAAATTCATTCATTGAAGCTTAAGATTCGATAAAGTAAATTATTGATTAAATTGTTATGTTTACCAAAATAATGATTACAAATGTTTGAGTATACTTAGTATGGGGTGTTGTTTCTGTAATTTTTCAGTTTTAATGTTACGATAAGCAAATTTCAGTGTATAATAAATACGTAATCTTGTATATAATGAATAAAAATAATCAACTGGGAAATTTATACAAGGATGACACAATTTAACATTCTTGAAGCTATTATTAAGCTTCATACCGACACCATATTCAGGGGCTATTTTATTAAATTGATCTATAAATGTGTTTTCCAATTCTATAACGAGTTCCACAAAATTTTTGGGAGGCACAACCATATTACAAATGTTGGTAATATTTATATTTCATAAAAACGGTAGATTCTCCTTCTATATCATTTATCTTAATAAATTCTAAGCAAGTGTTACAGGGATGCTGCAATAAACACTTTTTAAGTAGGTATCCAGTAACACTAGTGCATTCCCATCCACACTTTTTATATTTCTATAATCAGTCGTAAACACTTTTAAGCAATTCAGATTTTGTATTAAGCAAAAATGCAAATTACAAATTTTTATCCTATTATAACATTGTTCCACCGTTATATTGGCATATCGGTGGTTTCCTTCAAAACCCAAAACATTTTTCCAAGCTTCACATCTGCAATATAATATAGAAAATAAAAAATGATTACTTGTACTGAATTACCTCTTTTCTTGCCTAATTTTGTCTTTTGCGCATCTTAAAAACGATCTTTCTTTCAGTTTACTGCGACAATTATCAACAGAACAATATACCACTCCAGGCATTTTGCAATGAAATAAGTCACTATAATATTTATACTAAATACAACTTTATAATAAAAATATGTATAAATATATTAATGCTCGCGCAAAAACAATGATCTGCTCACAGAAACGAAAACAAAACAAAAATTATATTTCCGAAATTTTTATCAGCAACACATAAGCATTGCGTGCTACCCCTGTACTCAACACTTTCTCGATTTAAACTAGCCAGAACTCGCCAGACGATAGGAGGGGTAAGGAAATTTTCTGTAACCCATAAATCGACGAAGTGAATTTACTTGTTGGTAGTTAGTGTACGGTGGATCGCTTTAACATGGATAATAAAAATAGGTAACCTAAAATGAATTCTGTCATATCATGACAAATAAATGAAAATGCATTCTTAAACATTTAATTTTTATTCCGATTTGTAGAAAGCGGATCTACTCCAATGCCCGAATTCACACTTTCTTCACTTAACAATTATAAAAAGTTAATTACAATAGTTGTTTAATTATTATAAACATTGGAAATTGTCCGATATATACAGAGAAACAATATTTTTACTATTTAATAAAAAAAAACAATTACAGCGTACAACAATTTTGAATGTATTTGTAATAAAAACTTTGCGTTGCAACATTTTTTTAAGAATGTTTAAAATTTTCTACTTTAATCGGTAATTAATTTATAAATGAAACATTTCACTTTCTATTAAAAAAAAGAGGTTATATACTTTTGTATAATGAAAAAAAATTTATTTGAATATGTGTGTTTGTGGATGTGGAGACACATCTCAAAAAATGGAATGACTAGCTTTCTATACACTTTTTCAAGTGATTTTTTTTTCAAATTGATGTAAGTAAAGTGCATGGAAAGCAGAGAAATCAGTCTTTTTATGGATCCTGTTATTTTTTGTGGAGACATCCCAAAAAATGGAATAACTCGCTTTCTATACACTTTTCCAAGGGATATTTTTAAATTGATGTAAGTAAAGTGAATGAAAAGCAAAGGAGTCCGTCTTTTTGTGGATATCCGTTATTGTTTGTGGAGATACATCCCAAAAAATGAAAGGACTCGCTATCTATACACCTTTTTAATAGATATTTTTCAAATTGATGTAAGTAAAGTGCATGAAAAGCAAAGGAGTCCGTTTTTTTGTGGATACCCGTTATTGTTTGTGGAGACATCCCAAAAAATTAAAGGACTCGCTTTCTATACACTTCAATAGATATATTTCACATTGGTGTACATTTTTGCTCCAATTCTGAGATATAGATTCAGTCCCTGCAACGATATAAATTTCGCACCTTTTTACAATGGTCCATGGTCGCCTCTTCCACTTCTACTCTCGTTTCACACACCATTGTAAAATAAAATGTTGCTCCATTAGGGGTAATGTTTCACCAATCGTATCCACTACTTTAATTAACTCGAAATTCTTCATTAATTATCTTGTAATTGAATTAAATTGATCATTTTTACTATCAATTCAATGCAACGTTTAGTGTTTTAAAGCGATTGTGAAAATTGAGTGAGTCAGTGAAATGAGACGCAAGCTTGAACGCCGTCAAGTGTAAAAAATTAACATACAGTGTGTTGGGATCATCGAACGACAACTAAAATAATAGTTGTGTCCAAGACTACAGCGCACTAAAGTACCAGAGCGAAATAAAAACCAAATATGTCTTTTCTTAGGAAGTTCTACTCCTTCAGTCAAGAATACGGCCTTTGGTACTTAAGGGCTGCTAAAGCGTTTCCAGCTTGTGTGACGTACAACTGTTTTTCGTTCGCCTACCGAATAAAAAAAATGGTCTGCAAATGCGTGATGAAAAAAATATCTATGTAAATCATTCAATGATGAATATTCAGTGTATAATATGGAAAACGAATCTTGAACGTGCCCATCTTGAATTAATTTCTTAAAAATAAAGATAAATATACATAATTATATCCGTGAGAGATTTTTAGAATATCGTTTTATTACCCATTAAAGTCTCGAATCTATAATTTCATTGCCTAAAATCATAAATTATGAATTAATATGCCAGCACGTGAGATCAAATAGTTTTATAAAAAAATTTATAGACAATGAAATAATAATATACTCTACGACCTTGGTAAATTTTTACGAGAATTCTTAAAATTCCCCCCTCATAACAAAAGGAAAGTTAATAAAATTGTGAAATAAAAACAAAGTGCAATTTTTTATTGACATTTGCGTTTTTCTGGCACGCTTAATATGACATTTTAAATATTTAAAGACAATTTTTTATTTCGAAATTAATTTCTATTAATATAATTTACTTGGATTATACAATAGAAACACTCCCAATCAATGTATGATGATTTCTTCACCGTTAAATTCATTAGTTATTAAAGATATATACGTAATTTGATGTTATCTAAGCCTTATTTGTGATTTGTAATGAGCCACTAACATAATGTGTTTATTAAACCTATTTACCTAAAAGATAGTTCAGGTGTGATTGTTTTGAATGAATTTCTTGGTTAACTAGTTCAATACTTTTGTCAACATCTTCCGTATTAATACACTGTATTAATCAAAATTTTTTTCATTATACCTCATCTATTCAATCATTTAATTCAGATTATAAAAAAGGTAATGTCTGAAATTAAAATAGACATAATATTTATTATGAATTGTAATACGACCGCTAGTTGAAGATGAAGATGATGAATTGCAGATATATTCACCGCTCTATAACTGTATCTTTTTTTCCAGTTCCGGCCTTGACAAATTATATCAAATTAAAGATTCAATGGATGCATTTAAAGATCGTGGATTTTCCATTACAGGTCGTCTACATTTGTATTCTTCAACGTTATTTTTTATAATTGTTGAGGAGGATGAAATTGTCTTTAGTTTCACATCGAAAACAGAATAATTGATTCGAAAATATAGAGAAAATTTTATTTATTAGTTGATCTACCAAAACTTTCATCTATAAAAATGGGTGTAAACGTTATTACGGAATTTTTTTTTGGACGATAATAAATCTGGAATTAGAATAAATCGAGTCACATATTAATAATACTTTCTAGTTACTTAATGTACTATAAATCTACATTTTAATTGATAACAAGATAAAAATTAACATATTAGATTCTGTATCTGTATCTGTAGAGTAGGGAGGATGAGTGTAGGCTCACAGCACTGTGACCCATTGTACATCATCCCGAGGAGTTGTCCTCGTTGGTCATCGTCCATCCTGTCCTTCCCAGGAAGGTGGACAGTACACTAGGAGACATCTCCTTTATATCGGCAAGTGTATAGGCCAAGACTCACCGAACACACACTCTCTTATTGACGATAGCTCCGGACACTCGCATAAGACATGTTTCATCTTCCTGTTCACACATCCTGCATAAAAGTGTGTCCATTAGCCCCATAGTATGGAGGTGTTTCCTTAGTTAAAAGTGGCCAGTCAGAAATCCTACTGTTAAACGTAGGTTTTTCCTGGTCATCGCCCAATATTTTTTCGGCGCTAGCTTCCCAGGGTCGCCCAGGGTGATCCTAGCAAGACTGCATCCTTTGATTCCATCCCATCTCTTGAGGGATTGAGCATGGGTGTAACGTTTGGCTAGTTCCGCAATAGCTACACGCATATTTCATATTTTGCTTCGATATTAATTTATAATAGTAAATATGATATCAAAAATTGCTAATAATAGGAAATAAACCAGTTTCCATTGGAAATTACTCCCAAATTTTATAATAAAATTCAAATTTCAATGCACTTTCCGACCACAACCCGAGGATTTCCAAACGCTACCGATGATACGTGTGATGTCATATCTCTTGTGTTTACTTATGTCAATATGGCCGGTATTGCATTAGGTTATGTGTAGTTGTGTGTTTATATTGTGTTTTAATCAACTATTAATTGCTTCATCGACGTAAAAATATCATTTATATGTTTGTTTGAGACCATTACGTGTTTGTGTGTGCTTTTTTTTATTTCTAAAAATCAACGTAAAGTGGAAAGTGGACATAAATATTCGATATTTCCGAGGAAATTTTAAAACTTTTGGAAGAATATATTTTATTTACTAGTTCAATGTTCAGCGACGATTCTTTCATATTTTGTGAATAAAGATATGGCTAGCGAAGGTTTTGTAAAAGCACAAACTGATAACTTGCCCAAAGTAGACTCATTTATGCTGCTTGAATTTATGAAGTCAAACAGCTGCTTTAATGCAGAGGAAATAAGAGGAGTTAAAGCATTATCGTAAGTACGATTCAAACTATGTTTAATTTATATAATATATACCAACCATATTTTGATGTGTGGTCGTAAGAAAATGATGTTTTTATGGTTGATTCCTAGTAATATAGGTAGATAACCTCAAACTATTTAAGAATAAAAATTACCAGCATAGAAGTAGGTACTTACATTAAAATGGTCTTCACAAACAAAAGTAATGCCCTTCTCTTAAGTGTATTTTTTCTTGCGCTACCAGGTAAAGTAACAAATATTTTGTCTGGGAGTTTTAATAGACGTTGATTTACACACTGGAACAATGCAATACTTGGAATACAAAGTTTTTTTTTCGGCTTTATCCATTTTTAAAGCTTTCAGAAACAAATTAGGTCACAATAACTCAGAGCGTGATACACGAATAAGAACGTAAACAAATGACGTCACACCATGGGGCAGCCATCTTTATGACGTAAAGCGCGTTTTGGCGAACTTTCAAATTTTATGATTTTTAAAGTCGTTTTAAAAGTAAAGTTTATATTTTTTTGAAAAAATAGGCATGCAAGGTGTTAGGAGACCTGATAAAGCGTCAATTCCCACCAATAGCAAAATTTATGCTTGTGCCCTATTTTCGAAAAAATGATTGGGATCATATCTGTAGAAAATAAGACGATCTTTATTTTTTATCCGAAGAAAAATTCTCTAATTCACATATTGAGCCAGATATTAGCGAGAAACTCGTTTTCCAGGGTGTAGGGGGGCATTTTCCCCCATTTAATAAACCCAATCGCGTTAAGTTTTTTCTCGTTTAAAAACACCTACCGTGACCATCAAATTGAGCACAAAATGGAGTCTTCAGGGACTTTTAAGGAGCTTTGTCCCTTCATTTACTGGACTAATATTAGAATATTAAAATCTGAGTTTTTCTACAGTTTGAAATCAAAAAGCTACAAATAATTATACTGATTGGAGGATTGGGCATTTACTAATGGTATGCAGAATGTCGTATACCTTTTTTTATTATTAATCATATGGAGAAAGACCAAGCATTTTTATCTGTTTTTAATATTAATAGTAGTGTCAATTTCTTTGAAAAGGTTAAACTCATTTGGTTTTATAATGTACTGATTCTATCACTTTTTAGATCGCTTAATAGATATTTACGTAATTAGTTATGAAAAGAGCGATATTGTTCAACAAGCGTAATATTTGCCAAAACGAGCGCTAGCGAGTTCTGCAAATTACGCGTGTTGAACAATGTCGCTCTCTTCATAACGTGTTCACGTACAACGTTTTATCTAATTCCGCGCTTTTATAATATTCAATAAAATCTTCAATTACAATGATAATATTAAAGTGTATTCAAATGGTATTGTTACTATGATGTATTCACCCAGAAAATTGACTTACTTTAAATAACTTTGTCCTAAATAATGTTTTCAATGTTTATAAAACTCAAAATACTATTGAATTAAAATAATGGGTTAATTGTACAGTTTAAATAATGAAATAATTGTCAGTTTTGACAGTACCTACTTAATTAATAAATTATTCTTTGAAACTCATGTGATATGTTGGAACATAAACAGTTACGTAAAGTTTTTACATAACTACTTTTCATAACTGATATATGAAGGTTATGAAAAATGTGACGTTACCTAACGTCATGCAGCGACGTAAAGTGTCACATTTAATAGCGGAATTAGATAAAATAAGTTTTTCGGCGATTAGTATATATTTAATATAAGTATATGCAAAATTACTATGTCAAATTAAGTCTTATCATGCGGGTGATACGATTCAACAAAGACATACTCCCAGTTTTTGTTTTCTTCTATTGCGTTTAATCATAACTTCCAAATAAAATCCGTAAGATGAATACTTATGCAGACAGACAGACAGACTTATGAAATTTTGACGGGAGAAAAAAGGTCTACCATTGTACAGGAAACATCAACCATCATTCTTTTCTCCGGGTATATTTGTAAACTTACATTTTGGTAACCTCTGTGTCATCCGATTTGATACATATGGTTAGTGAACCCGCACTATATATCGGTAATATAAATAATCATCTTGTAACGATAGATTTTAATTTGTTTTAATACAAATTCACTTGATTTTGCATGCTGGTTAATTCTTTTCTCAATCACACCAAAATTAAAGAATTTCTACTCTAATTTAGCCAAAAATCGTTGAAGCAGTTTCACTTTTTTCATGCATATTAATCAAATCGACCACCAAAGTGATACTAAATTGAATAAAAACGATCCAAATTATTTACAGTTACATCTAATTTACTTTATATTTGAAACAATTCTAATTATTCACACAGTCGAGTGATAAATAAAAATTCACACTAAAAACACTATTTCATGAATGGAACTTAGATTAAACGATCCGTAAATTATATACAGATTGTCGCTTATACTGTGTCCTAAGAAACTGAACTGGATGCTTTAATTCCTTCCCTTTTTTTAAAATTTTAGAGCAATTTGCATCATGCTGTTCAGCTGTTACGTTTTTCGTCACTTCCTCCCAAATTTCTACTAAATGTCTAAACATGCCGTTTCCTCGTCGCATTAGCCACTCCGAAATAAAACATCAATTTTTATCAAATTCCCCTTCCATTTTTGTCTGTCGATGTTCGAAATTTCAATTTTCGAGTGGACTCTTTTTTTCCTCTGCTACATTGAAGGCAACAGTTATTTATATATATATTTTTTTTTAATTTTTGGAAACAATTTTCTATTGTCTGGTTGCTCTGCAGCCGACAAGATCCATTCTTAAGGCAAGTTTAAGGCAATTTCAAGTCCACTTGGTTCCTGTTTCGTGCACGAGATCCACAGCCTGTCGAAGACATCACCGCCACTGCCGCTATCGCACTAAGAGCTGCAAACATCATCAGCCCTCTAAGATAAGTTCCTCCGTCTTATCTATAGCGTGTGCAAGATTTGGATTTGGCGTGCTAATTACAATCAGTATTCTCTTCGTTCAATTTTTGAAATATTCAATTTAATGTTGAGTGTCAAATAATTCAATAAATAATTATTATTTCATTCTTTGTATTGATTATTCAATAATCATTGAGTTGGATAAACGTGTTCGGGAATAAGTAGATTTATTTTTTTGTAACTCAACTTTAATTTATTTTCTTACACGATGTTTCCAGCTTTCCACCTTTTGCTTCTTGTTTTAATTGCTTCGTTTCGATTAAAAAGCTGGTGGCGTCCAATTTAATATTCATTGTACACCCCATCCCAGTGATAGTGTATAAAATAATTCAATTGGTGCCGAATTCCACTCCCTGAGGTGACTGCCTGGGGCAGTTTTAGGTTACAAGTGGGGTAATTATTTTCCAACATCCTCATTATTTTTAACTTCCTCTAAGTACTTTAGAAACAATTTTATTTTCTACCATAAGTAGTAATCTTAGATTTTAATGCGTAACCATATGCAAAAAAGATTTATTATTTAACCAACAGAACAATGCATCAAAATCTGTTATTTGTGTGGGAAAAACTCAATGTAAATATAGCTATGAGAAACTGTTCATATATATACGCATTTTTGCGATCTACTTTACATAGGCGTACTTTGTTCCACTCTAAACTCGTAATTTTTTTTTACCACTTTATTTCGATTTATTACAAAAAAAGGTAGAACGCGTCGCGGGACACACGGTAAGAACTTTACAGAGAGATATCTAATATCTAATACTGAGTACTTCTAAATCTTTAATAGCAACTTTTAGGTACTCCATTGGGAACAGAGTGTGATAAAATCCGCTCAACTAAACAGGAAACATGTTTATTTGCGTGCAAGAATAACATTTGTCATGCAATGTTGATTTAATGGAACTGTGAGAATTTGTTTTAATAAAATCTCAAAGCAAATATGTAAATTTCTCAAGAAATTTTTAAATTGTTACAGATTATCACCAGGTTTGGACGTTCGTACATGTTTGCTACACCAAAAACTTCAAATGTTGAACCACTGTATCGAGAGAAAGATAGCCAGAGAAACCACTCAACAAGCTACGTTCGAATCTGCCGAAGATTCGTCCACGGATGATGAATTCTATGATTGTACTTCAGAAAAACCTCTCGAGGATAAAACTAAAGATAAACAATCACTTTGGAATCAACCAGTTGGAAGATTATGCAAATGTGGCAATCTAAAACTATTAAAAACCGGGAACACTCTGTATATTCCAGTCACGCAGGAGCAGGTAATTGTTAAGAAATCATCTCCTATCAAAAAATTACTTTTTCAATGCTATTATTTGATACAAATTTTGAAAAAAATGGTCTTTATATTTAATATTTGTATTTGTATTTGGAATCCATAGTAAGATGACTATATTGTTCTCGCCTAGTTCATTGAGTTTGTCTAGGCATTCCCACACCATTTTGGAACTGATCAGACAAGAGCTTAGTGCTTCAATGGCTGCTTGACTATCCGACTTTATGATAATCCTTTGTCTTCTGTATCCTTTATCAATATCGAACTGGGCTCACTTTTTATGGCGTGGATTTCCGCATGAAAGATACTTGGGGCTTTTCCCAAGCTTTCAGAGTGTTTGGTTCCTGGCCCGAACACTCCTATCCCAGTTCCTTCTATTGCTTTTGAGCCGTCTGTGTACCATTGGATGGCATTCTTTACAAGTCTGGTAATAGTATTTGCATCCCATTTCTTCTTGTTGCTTAATTCCGCAACAAATTTCTTTGAAAAGTTATATTTTTTCATCATACCGTCTTGTGGCATGTCCCAGGTTGTCTGATTACTAAGAAGTGAGGTGGTTTTTTTTAATGATTCCCTCTCTACTTAGTCTGTATCTTGTTCTCTCTGCAACACTTTCCGCCACCATATGTAAAGGGGTGAGGTTGAGAATCACTTCCATGGCTGACGTTGGGCATGTTCTCATTGCTCCTGTAATGCATATACAGGCTTTTCTTTGAATTTTGGAGAGGTTTTCCTTCGTCGTCAATAGGCTAGTTCTACTACTCCACGCAATGGCTCCATGGGCGATGATTGATCTCACTATGGCAGTGTACATCCAGCTTAGGATTTTTGGGTTACAACCCCAGTTTCTTCCTGCCAGATTTCTGCATACCATTAGAACCATTTTTGCCTTGTCATTGTCTTTTAAACAGGTTTTAGAGTGTTTGGTTCCTGGCCCGAACACTCCTATCCCAGTTCCTTCTATTGCTTTTGAGCCGTCTATTCTTTCCAAGTCTGGTAATTGTATTTGGATCCCTTGGACTGTGTTCACAAATATATGAATACATAACATTCTCAACAGGCTCTGAAGACGGAAGATCAAGTCCAAGAGCACTCGGACTTCCTTCTAAACCTTGGGTCCAACGCGGAAGCTACAGAGCTACGAGCCAGGCTGATGAGCGCCTCGTTGCTTTCCGATATGGAATCCTTTAAAGCTGCAAATCCTGGAGCGATTGTTGAAGATTTTATAAGATGGTATTCACCAGCTGATTGGATAGAAGAAGAGGATTTGGATCAGTGGGGACAAAAAGTGGGACATTTAAGCCCGAGAATGCTTATAGCGGAAAATAATATTTGGATGGAAACTTGGGAATCTGCTAAACCTGTACCGGCGAATAGACAGAAGAGATTGTTCGATGATACGCGGGAGGCTGAGAAGGTCTTGCAATTTTTGGACTTGAGGTCGATTTCACAGGTGATTATTTTCATTTATTTGAAAATTATTTTGTTTAGGTAACTTTTGATCGCCCCTCGTATATTTAAATTTTAAAAATTCCACTAGCAAATGCATGTTTTTGATAAAAACGTTTTCTACCTCTAGGAAAAGCTTCTGAAGAAGAAAACTACTTTTTCTAATTTTGACATATAAAGTGACACTTTTTAAAACTGATTGAAATTATGAAACGTCTTCCTTTTTGTAACTAGTTGCATAAAGTAAAATTTTATGCAATTGGTGACGAAAAATGTATTTCAAAATTAGTGACCAAAAAGAATTATTCTATTTATTAAACTGTTATAATACAAGTTAAAAACATAAATTATAAATTAATTAATTATAATAAATATTGATAACACAATTATTGCAATTATTCAAATTAATTGCCGATGACATATTTTTTTCATTGCTCGAACTTGCTGTTATTTGGGAAGCGGCGCACATTGCATTAGATGTTTCACCAAATATTTCTTGCGCTGAGTTTTTTATTATTTATGGAATTTTCAACAAATCCCTCCGCAAGAGAAGTAGATTTCCAACCTCCATGCCTCTTTAATTTTAAAATATCTGCGCCACTGTCTGCTAGGAAAGTGGCAGAGCTTCTTCTGAAGCAGTGGCCAGTGTATAGAGCAGGATTTGAAAGACCAAGAAATTGTGCAATAACTTTTGGCAGACTGCTAAATGTGTTAATTCCCACAGGATTTCTGGTACATTTTCCATTCGCATATTTTACAAAAAATCTGTTGTGTTTAAGAACCTGGGGACGCAACTTAATATATTTTCTTAATATTTCAACAAGATTCGTATTTTCAATGTCTCCAGTGGTAATTGCAAACTGCCGTATAACTTTTGTTTTTGAAGGTGAGATATCAACACGAAAATGGCTTCCTTCGTCTATAAAATTTTCAACTGGAAGAAATGTTAATTCTGCTTTTCTGCATACTCCTGCCATTCCAATTATCATTGCAGCCTTAGCCATTAAGTATTTTTTGTCAACAGCTTCCACTAAAAATTTGGCAAAATCTTCTTTAATAAAAACTTTTGACTTTTTAGCACTGTACCCGTCCGCTTGCCTTTTAATATATGCTACCAAATTTGTATATTTTTTAATATCAATATTCCTTTTCAGATTTAGTTCAGACCTTAACATTGAGTAAAGTGTTCATAATGTGGAAACTTTTAGATCT
>CAJUYG010000081.1:17212-33836 GCA_910591675.1 Galerucella calmariensis | reverse complement strand
TTCCAAATAAAAATTTGTTAAATTGTGTTTTTTTCATTTTTATCCTTCACCTAATTATCCTCCCAAATAAAAATTTGTTAAATTGCGTTTTTTTTCCATTTTTATCCTTTACCTAATTATCCTTCCAAATAAAAATTTTTTAAATTGCGTATTATCCTTCCAAATAAAAATTTGTTAAATCGCGTTTTTTTTCATTTTTATCCTTCACCTGATTATCCTTCCAAATAAAAATTTGTTAAATTGCGTTTTTTTTTCATTTTTATCATTTACCTAATTATCCTTCCAAATGAAAAATTTTTAAATTGCGTATTATCCTTCCAAATAAAAATTTGCTAAATTGCGTTTTATTTCATTTTTATCCTTCACCTGATTATCCTTCCAAATAAAAATTTGTTAAATTGCGTTTTTTTTTCATTTTTATCCTTTACCTAATTATCCTTCCCTTTAGTACATCCTTGTATTTAAATTTCTTGTCAACTCCCTCAACACTTCGAGAAGATTCTGTTGCCCACCTAAAGGGGGGTATCGAACTCTCTTTGTCCAAAAATTCCCCCCCCCCTCCCAAATTTATTTTTTTTGGGGTTCAAGACCCGCCAGGATATCAACTCGGAAAGAAAATATTTTGGGAATCTTCCTCATTTGGGGCGCCTATAATGCAAAAATTTTTTTTTGACAATTGACCCCCCCCCAAAATCGCCCCAAGTATGGCCTCGAATTGATAGTGGAAGCTTCGTATGGTGTTTTTAGGTATCAGTCGGTATGGCATATAGCTACATTAGTGAAATTTTTGACCTAACCTCAAAATGTGGCGCCCTCTATATTGACATTCAATTCTAATAATGGATTCCGTTAGAGTCGAACATGGAAATTTTCATGGGCATAATGAAAATATTTCAATTTTTTTTCAAGGTTTTTCGACTTTTTTTCGAAATTTTTATCATGACCCCCCCATGTTTTATATAGTCAATAGAAAGGTCTTGAGGAGTTCTTCAAAAAAGGATTCGGCTATTTTCTCCATATTTTCATAAATAGAAAAGTAGCCGAAAAAGCATATTAGTACAATTTTTGTTAAAACAGTTTTCATTTGCAACGAGCTCAAATGCACTGTTATATATTTTTTTTTATAAATCCGACCCTGTTCATTATTTTTTTTCCAAATTCACAGTCATGTTGAGGACATGTTAGGTTATTAGCCCTGCAAAAAGAAAATAAATCGCCCGAAAAACAAAAAAGATATTTTTAATTAAAAAATGCACTCCTTTATTTCGGCCCACAGTGTAGATAGGATTAGACATTGTTTTAAAGAGTAATGGTAAAGGTGACAGGGATAAAAATAAATTTGGTAAAATACGACAAAACTCAATTTTTAAAGAGAAAAATAATAAAAGGACGACCAAAGTATTGATAAAATATTTAGATAAAGGAAATTTGGTCTTCAGGAAGAGTTTCAAGTCCCAATATTTTAAAAAAACTAAAAATAAAAAACCCCTTTTCTCAGTAATTTGTTTTATAACCACGCCGCTGTAATTCAACCTAATCTACGAAAAAACTGTTTGTTTACGTGTTGATACTTATTTTTATTTAAAAAAAGTTGCACGCATATTCTGGCGCAGGTGTATGGTTAGGTGCGAAAAGTTTCAACACAATATTTGCTGATAATTTACAAGCAGTGGTTATTATTATTATTATACGTGAAATTAGTGTCGCGTGCGGAGATGTTAAAATTAAATTTCTGCTTTACTATTATTCATAGAAATTATATTGACTTTTCGTGTTTATTTTAATTATTTATATTGAACGTGATACTTGTTTTTTTGAACTGCCAATTATGATTCACGTCGTCAAGTTGCGGAATAAAAAATTTGATGATGTTAATCGACAAGTCTCAATTTCCTGTCGTTGTGGTAAGTTTTTGTATATTTTTAAATTGTTTGATGATATTTATAAATTTAAATTTATTATATTATCTACGTAGATATTTATTTGAAGTGAACAGTGATTTAAAATGTGTTAACACTGTGAAAAAACCATCAATATTTTGTTATATACAAGGTGAATAAGTTAAATTTTGATTTTTGATATTCAATAATTTCAATCAAAATAAATTGGTATTTTTTTTGCAGTGTAATAAATTTAAGAAAACTATTAATATAATGTTATATATACAGGATGAGTAGATAAAATTTTAATTTTTTTAATTGGAACAATAATTTCAATTAAAATGTTTTACAGTCATTTGGGATTTAATATTTTCAAATAGTTACAGAGAACCAAATTTTTTTTTAAGTTTTTCGTATCTTCTTTCGATTTACAGAAAAATATTATAATATTAATAAAGAAATTGGTATTTTTTTTGGAAGTGTGTAATAGGTACATATTGAAAAAAAAACCATAAATATTATGTTATATACAGGATGAGTAGATAAAATTTTAATTTTTGAAATTGGAAAAAAATTAATTTCAATTGGAATGTTTAACAGTCACTTGGGATTTAATATTTTTAAATAGTTTTACGGAGAAATATTGAAAATACGAAGGAACCATCAATAATATTTTTCACATAGCGAGTGCTCATTGAAATGTGGTATTATTTAATTTATTTTAATATTTCCTAAGGAAACTCCTCATTATGCCGCGATTTTCCGTTGGCCATGCCATTTACAACAAAAATTGTTTTCTTCTCAAGTTTTTCGTATATCTTGATACAGGGTGATCTATTTTTACAGAAATAAATTTTGTCTCAGAGTATCAAATTATCAAAATATATACAGGACCTTAATTCATTTTATCTTCTGTAAGTTCCTTGTGGCATTATTTATTATTTGTTTTTTTTTCTTCTCTTATTTTTTGGGAATGAAACCACAATAATGTTTTTTTATTTTTTATTTCGACGTTTCGGTAGCGTTCCAGCTACCTTTGTCAAGATTAAATGATGATAAAATAATTTTTTGGTCCCTATCTGACACAACGAAAAAATATGACAACTAGACAATCAATAATATTTTGAAGTTTAAGACTAGAAAACTTTGTCAAATTTTCTTAAGGTCCATTCATAGTAGATCACATCTCTGGTAAAATGTGAAATAAATATTTTATTTTATGACATTCCAAAGATATGATAGTCTACTAGAAATGGAATCCAGTGAAGTGCACGTTCCAGGAACGGTTTTTATTGGGATAGCGCTTTTTTTCGCTTATTTTGGAAATATTGTTAATAAAACGCGTTTGTTGTTACTTTTTTGTGTATGATTATTTTTGTTTTCAAAATATGTATGACTCAGTTTGGTGATTTTGTGTATTGATGTGTGTATCGATTAACAACTAAAATTTTTGTAAGCCTAATGTGCGATGCTATTTCAACTAATATTTTTTTCGATACAGAGTGATTAGTGAAATTTTTTTCTAAAATTCTCAAAAGTAAATAATTTTCTCGCAAATAAATTTTTTTTATTGTCTTTTCACTATTGTTTATAGATCGGCCAATCCTTATACCTGTTTATATCTCCAAATTAGGATTTTTTAAACATTTTCTAATTCCTTTACTACAGTGTGTTCGATTTATTTTGTCCTTTATTATGAAAATATCCACTCTAGCAATTGTATCACAGCCAATCTTATGATTTAAAAAATTTTTTTCATCCAAATTCTTCACTGTAATAAACTATACTTTTATTTATTTGCCCTTTTAGAACCCGTTTCTAAATATAAAATTGAATAGCAAGTTTTTTATGGAAAGGTATGTTTTGTCGTTGAATCCTTTTTATTAAGCTTATCCTGTATCAACGTAAAGTAAATCTCATTTGTTTAACAAGCTTTTAAAAGCATAAAGAGTGAAACAAAAACAAACAGCGCACGAGTGTCCTTAGAATTATCCTTTCTAATGTAAGCAGTACAATGAAAAGTATTTTTCATTTTATTCAGTGTGCGACAACTGAAGCATCTTTCATTGCCATAAAGTCTCTTCATGTGTAAATATCCGTTGAAGCAAAAAATTTCATATTACACAGCAAAAAATAGGGGGTGGGTGGGTTTCAGTTAATTTAAGTCGGTGTTTATTTTGTCGAAGAAAAAAAAAGTAATTTGGGTTAATATTGGAACGAGGAGGATTTTTATTCTGTTAACGAGATAAAAGTTGGGTTAGCATTAAAGGTGAATGTAAGAGCAGTAGGCGAGATTTTTTATGGAATCCCTCAAAATTATCATGGTTAATTATAATCGATTGACTCCACCGGTTTTTTAGGCTGTGCTAATTGCAGAATAACAGTTTATAGCCAAAACAGAACAGAATGTGAAAATTCCCATCCCTGCAGCCACAGCGGATGAATAAGTAGAAAAAAAATTGAAAAAACAGCTGTTTTTCAGACGCAAAATACGAATGCAATTTATGAAGCAATGTTAATCATCATTTGTCTCATAATACGTTATTTTTTCACGAACTGAAATCAACAAACGCGGTTTCGATAACTTATTTATTTTCTGTGTTATCTAATTGTTGATAAACATTAAGTAAAAGAAATAGACATTGTTAAAATGAAGACATATGCCACAAAAAATTGTTTAAACTAACAATAAAGTTTTTGCACATACTAGAAGTTTTAAGCTATCATATGCAGTGATTTAATCTATAATATTTTCGGTTTAACTGACTCAGACGTTTGTTTAAAAAAGTGGTTGAAATTTTACCTTAGTAACAATTAAGATATCTGTGCGGTTTTCTATTTTAATTAAAATCTGAAAAAACCCACCTAAAGAAATCGGAAAAACACAACTTTTGGCGTTTTGAACGTTCAATTTGGAACATTCAATCTCTAGTTATTGAATCCCAAACATGATCAACTTGGTCCTTTCTGTAAGGGTCTGATCTATTTCTAATTTTGATTTGACAAGTTCTATTGTTTTCTGTACCGGTACATTTTTGAAGAGACAAACTACATCAAAACTGACCAAATAATGGCTTTTGTTGAACTTTAAATCCGATAGTTTTTCTAAAAAATGATTGCTATTTTTGATGTATGAATCTGTCTGTCCTGCGAGGGGTTCAATGATTTTTAATATATAATTTGATAATTTGCTGCATGGGGAATTATTATTATTAACAATTTCTTTTACTTAATGTCTATTAACAATTAAATCACTCAGCAACTAAATAAGACATCGAAACCGCGTTTATTGCATTCAGTTCGTGAATAAATAACGAATTATAAGACAAAATAAATAATGATTTACATCGCTTCATAAATTGCATTAGTATTTTGCCTCTGAAAAACAGCTGTTTTTTCAATTTTTTTTCTACTCATTCATCCGCTGTGGCTGCAGGGATGGGAATTTTCACATTCTGAACCACAGAATTTTATAGCAAATTTCACGTTCTATAACTTTGTTCCCATAAATATGCACGATAAATTCAATACTTTTCGAGTAAAATTAGAAAACATGTCGAAAAACAGACCCATTTTTTGTTGTTTTGGCTATAAACTGTTATTCTGCAATTAGCACAGCCTAAAAACCGGTGGAGGCAACGGATTATCATTAACCATGATATTTTTAAAGGATTCCTTAAAAATCTCGCCCACTGCTTTCACATCCATGTATTGATAGTTTTTGTGCTAACCCGACTGGACTCATTATTAAAATTAGGATCCTGTTCATTTGAATAATTGAACGTTTTATCCAAAAATATAAATTTTCAACAAATTAACAGTATCTCAATTAATGAAGGGATATGATTGATAAAAATTAGTAAGTATAGCTATTATATGCGAGTCGAATACTATATCTTTGCTACAGCTTTCCAATTTCGTAATTTTTTTGGAGTGTCAAACTAAATATTTTGGTCGTTTTGTTAGGCAAAATTTTGATTAGATAATTCATAAAATATTTAGGCACACCTTTTTGATCAAAAATATCTGTGATTGACTTTTGAAAGAGTATAATATAAAGTAACTTTGTAATTTTAACCGTTTAACCGGCAAAAATATAAAAAAAAATAAAATAAAACACCGACATATAAACTTCTTCTTTTACGAAACTTTCAATGTTTTTTTCCGTTAATTGGCGTTTTCCCGCCGGTAACCATAGCAACGCGAGGTCGATTTGCGCAGACCTTTTCCAAAACCTTCCGATCGCTTTCCCAGATGATCTCACCGCACACAGTACACTCATTTCCAAATCGTAACACGAACATATCGCGTCGGTTAGCGTTTTTCATTTCCTCGATAAACCATTTTGATATATTATGATATTAACGTGAGTTTTAAGTTGACTGTTTTTTACGTTTTACGTTGTAAACATGAGAAAAATACCTTGACGTTAAGTGATATGTAAAGTGTGGAAAACTGCCGCTCTCTCTCTTCGGGATTTTCTTTTAGAGTGAGTACCTACCTACTTTATATACGTCTATTTAAGCTCCTTGTTCTATCATGCTCGAGTGTCATATACATAAGGCGACACAGAAAAAGAGTGAGATATTTTTTTAAAGAATTTTCACTTTCTAATTATTTGATTTTAGGATACTTACACTGTAAAAAGCATTTTAAGTAAATTACTTGATAATAATTTTCTCATTTTGCAAGCACCCCCGTAAATTCCGCATTTTTCAACCGATTTTGTTTAAATGTTTTTTGTTAGATTCAGTATCTTAAACAGTATTTTGGCACAAATTTTAATAGCCTAATTACTATTTTCAAGGCATTTTTTTTTTCTCAAATATAATTATACCACTGGATCCAGAATCATCACAAATATAAACTACCAAAATTTTTATTAACCACAAAGTTATTACAACATTTGGAAACAATTTGGAAAAAGTGGTATTTTCAGTAATATTTTACGTAAAATGTAGACAAATTTTTGAAATGGCAACATGGTACCTAAACAAAAACAAGGACTTAAACATATTGCACAGTAAAAATTCTTGAAAATTTTCCAGATAAAAAAGGCTCATTTTCTTTCTCTTGCATTGAATTTATTAATGTTCGTTTTTGGTTTTGGGTGCAATAATTTTTTTTGGTTTCACTTTCCATGTTTATCTTGTTATTCTTGTTCTACATTCGAGTAAGAACATTCTAACTTCTAACGAATAACCAAATCATTACTGTCATCACAGATCATATAACTACTACTTTCATTTCATTATTTTACAACTTTACAAGAGAAGTGGCATGGAACACGATATAATATCGAAATTTCGGTGTTGCCAGCTCATGTTATTCGACAAAATTTATCTCATGCGACTTAGATGTCGAACCCATTTGAGAATGCCAGCTGCCAATGGTTTCTATCGACATTCGAGAATAGGCCCCCAGATCGCCGTATTTACTGCTTTGTAGTGCACAAAATTTAAAAAGATATTCATTGAGACTGGAGCAGTGACCGAACGAATTTAAAAAGAATGGAAAAAATTTTACTGACCGTATTGTCTACTACTTTGCCAACAATCCATATTATTAGGCACAATTTTACATTACCCTCAGAGACTATAACTCCAGAACGGGTTAAGTTATCGGCTTCGAATTTTCACTGTGTAATTTGTTTGAGTCCAAGTTTTTGTTTACCATGTTGCCATTTTTAAAATTTGTCTACATTCTACGTAAAATATTAATGAAAATACCACATTTTCCAAATTCATGTCGTAATAACTTTGTCGTTGATAAACATTTTTCCATAATTTTTTTTTATTTTACATCTGTGATGATTCTGAATCCAGTGGTATAGTTATATTTGAGAAAAAAAAATGCATAATGTAGTTTTGACTTTTTTGGCAAAGAAAAATTAACATAGAGGGCCTTGGAAATAGTAATTAAGCTATGGAAATTTGTGCCAAAATACTGTTTTTGATACTGAAACAAAAAGAATTAAATCAAAATCGGTTGAGAGATGCGGATTTTACAGGGTTGCTTCCAAATAAAATGGGTCACACTGTACATTCGATAACCCCTGTATATATTTCAATTCACATTCTATTTACTTCGAATTCAAATTATAGGTCAATATTTGTTGTGTGTTGAAAGCTATTGCTTTTAAATAATTTAGAAAAATCTAAAATCCTAAAAAAAGTCATTTGGACCAAAATTTTTTCAAGATTTGGGAGAATTAGAAAAATTGCTTTGTTCCAAATCCTTCCTTAGTGGATGATATATACCAACTTTTTTCAGTAATTTTTCGTGTTTAAAATTGTGAAGATCATGAATTAATCAGATTTTTTATTGTTCTGAAATTCTGATTTCAAATATCTTCTGTATGTTCCTTGTGGTATATTATTCATTCTTTTTTTAATTTCTTGGGAAATTAAACCACAATATTTTTAAATTCTTTATTTCAACGTTTCGGTAGCGTTCCAGTGAAGTGCACGTTCCAGGAACGGGTTTTATTGGTATAGCGCGTTTTTTTCGCTTATATTGGAAATGTTGTTAATAAAACGCGTTTCTTGATCGTTTTTTTGTGTATGAATATTCAAGTTTTTGAAATATGTATACTCAGTTTTGTGATTTTGTGTATTGAAATGTGTATCGATTAACAACTATTCAAATTATAAATCATAAGAAAACCTGGATAAAAACTTATGATGCTATCCTGAAAACGCAGGTAATTGATTATTGGAAATTTCTTTTTCTAACATTGGTAACCAAATTTGACTACATTCGGCTGAAATACTAGCTACACATTTATCTGCATTTAGTTGTATTAAAGCACTTTCTTTGATTTTCCGTCTTCTATTATTGGGTTCTTTTAATATTATTTTTGATGAATCCCATTGAATTTGATGACCCTCTTCCCAAGCATGTTTGCAAATAGCTGACTTAAAGAATTCCCTATCTTTGATATATTTTTTGTGTTCGTTTATTCGTACTTTCAATGGTCTAGATGTTTCACCTAAATAAAATTTGTCGCATTCACATGATCAAATGATCCATTTCTAGTAGACTTTCATGTCGTTGGAATCTCATAAAATGAAATATTTCATTTCACATTTTGCCACAGATATGATCTACTACGAATGGACCTTAATAAAAATTTGATAACAAAATTTTGCAGTCTTAAACTTCAAAATAATTTTTAATTGTCTAGTTGTCAAATTTTTTCTGTTGTGTCAGTTGGGGATAAAAATTAATTTCTACTTATTTTTTCTTGACAACGGTAGCTGGAACGCTACCGAAACGTTGAAATAAAGAATTTAAATTTAAAAATACTGTGGTTTAATTTCTGATTTCAAAGATAGATTTTATCTGATTTCTTTTTTTCTAGATCCTTTTGTACCCATTTCTTCCATGTCTTTCTGTCTTTTGCAAGGTTTTTTATTCCTGCTATGGTCTTTCCTCTTTCTAAACCCATCTCTTGTATTTGATCTAACCATTTCCTTCCAGGCCTACCCCTTTGTTTTTCGATCGGTTTCCCAATATCAATTATTTTCTTAGTTAACCTATTTGGTTCCATTCTTACCATATGACCATACCGGCTAAGTTTTTATTTTTATTTTACCAGTTTAGTTGTCTCTCTAATAATTTCATCTATTCAAATCATCTAATTACCAAACCCAAAATCCTTTGGATTAAATCTTTTAGAAGTTAGTTCAGAAGTGATTGTTGTGAATGAATTTCCAAGTAAACTTTTCCAATACTTTGTTTTCCACTTTATTTCGATTTAACCATTTTCTAATACTCTTATCCTTCAAATTCCGTGAATATTAATGCACTGTATAAATTAAAAATGTTGATAAACACTGTAGTTGAACATAGATTCAAATATAGTCGATATAAACAAATTAAATTTGTTTATTTCATCGTGTCAATATGGATCTTTATCAAGTAAAATCCTCATCTATTCAATATTAATCTGCTGAAATCCCTTAAAGCTGATTGTATAACGGAGTGCCTTTTGAATCTGAAGTTGGTCTAAACACAATAAAGAAGTTAGTGTGGAGTTTCACACTCTATTGAGCAATTAAATTTTTCTTGTTTTGAAAATCCGGCTTAGTCTGAACGATATTTTTAAGGAGATTGAACTAAACTAAATTTAGAATTATCAGCTCGTGGTTTATATTTATTGTAGTTAAGCTGTGTAATAAATTTCAAAGGGATAATAATATTTTAGATTCTTTATGTTGTTTTGATTTACGTCAGATTTACAAATAATTTGACAGAGAATGGAAGAAATTCTTATAAGAAACTCAAAAATAATATACAGACTTTTAAACGAAATGCGCGGGAGGGGATTTGTTGTATTTATTTTCCCAAAATACCAGAAAAACCTGAAAATATATTTTTTATGAAGCTGACATTTTAAAAACAAAAGAATCCATTTTTAAACATTGGGTTATTCAAGTTCTTGTAACCACAAATAAATTTTTCATGAGAGAAGAAAAATCCCTAAAAAATTACCATTGGATAATTTAAAAATGAAATTTTTCATCATAAAGAAGCTTTTGTCATTTTTCATATCCTAGACATGAAAAAGGAACAAAAAATCTGAGAAATTTCAATATGACAAAGGCCGCAAGAGTTCAAAACCAACGTAAAATTCCATGTCATCTTTATTGAGATATTAAATTTAAATATTTACTTTCAAATCAAAAAACATGCAACATTTCAAGAGTTTTTAATATTAATAGGTCTAGAAAATTCAAATACTACATGTCAACTTTAGAATCACATTATACAGGGTGCTCCTTAAGTAATTGTACAGTACAATCTTCACTTCAAAATATTGCGATTTGAACCAACTAGCTTTAATAAAATGTTGATATTAAGAGAGATACAGGGTGTTGAACATGAAATTTTAATTGTCGTTTTTTACAAAAACTTCAACGCTTTTTGACGTATATGAACAAAAATTTGAGGTTGGGGGTTTCTTAATATGAGAAATCATAATTTTGTATCTATTTATATGTATTTTGTTGAGGGTGCCACATATATGCGGCATAAATGTGCACAAAACTTTTTTTACATTAGCACTACTTTTGTAGGAAATAATTAAAGCCACATAATTACAACAAATAAAAGATATACTTGTTAGTATCCCCAAATCTTAACGGTTTTAGAGATAATCACATTTTAGTGATTAACTTTACAAGTACCATACATTTTTTTTTTTAACTGCTACTATACCCTTATACTGTTCATCTTAATACAAAAAAAAATAATTATCGGACACACTACATTTTTCGAACGTAATTTGGTGGAGAGAAAATATGCAACCCTACACAAATATTGGAATGAAAAATGAAAAATAGATATATGGACAATTTATTCTTTTTCCTTTTTGGGAAACGTTCTTTTGCCAAGACCACTGCAGCCTGTTGGCTTATTGTACTCCACTCCCAACATTTCTGCAGCTGAGATCTCCATTTTATGCAGGTGATCTTTTACCGGTGCACGACCCGTTAGATTATCTGCAATATCTCTTAATTCTTCAACCCTATGAAGGTCTTACTCTATACCTGCTTTGCAGCGTTCCTTCACTAGTCTATGTTGGCTTTGTATCAATTTTTGTTAATAATAAGCTGCTTCCACTGAAACTTTTGCAATGTTTATTCTTTTTATTTGGCAAGTCTCATACGTTGCTTTTTTTCAAATTCATCTGGGGGATTTACAAACCCGATGTAGTCAACGTGTTAAACGTAAACCTCCCACCAGCCACGAGCTGTTTCATCGCACTCAATATACCCGACTTTTATTATTTTCATGATACTTTAATGAAAAAATCCATTTTAAAATTCCGTTAGATTCGAAATTAATTAATAAAACTGTCTATCCAGTTTTCCCATTGTGGTACAGTCGAATAATAGAAATTTATTTATGTTGATTGTTTTCAATTCCATCCATCATCTGTATCAAATTATTTTTTATCGATAAAAAAATTTTATTAACCATCAGGCTGATGGCTGATGCATTGCAGACTCAATTTTATGTTATATATTCCTTATAATTGAAACTCAACATGAAAGAATATAAAAATAGATATTAGTTGTGTATAGTAATCATAAGTTAGTAGATGAACAGGCAGGAGGCTCCACTACGTGGTTTTTAGATGGTACCAGCCTTTAAATATGCCAGAAGACATTTTCTTAACCATAGTCAGCTGAATTTACAATTTACACCCTGTAAAGTACCTAATAAATAATAATACTAAATACTCCTAGTTTGTTGACTGTGTAGCGTAGCTCAAGTTGAAAGTATTTTAGAAAATATTTTTACACAATACTTGAAATTTTCATTATAAATTTCAAGGTTATATTTCATACTTGATCGACTACATTTCAAAATATTTCTCACTCACGCTAAGCGGATCATGACTTGTTTACAAATCATCATGTTTAAATAGTTAGACGTAATAAATCGCTGTTTGAAAAGGAATATACAAAGATTATAAAATGTATACGTTCGATTGATTAAACCATGGAAGTATGAATTCAATATTCATAGTGTAAACCTTTTCTTGTTTATTTGAACTGTTTTTACCGTGGGATAAAATTATACACTTACTATGGCTAATTACTATCGATTTATTAAAGATATACTTACACACTACAATAAACTTAATTTATATACACACTACTTAATGTCTACTAATTTATCTACACTCGGTATAATAATTGTCCTAATTTATCTTCAACACTATTTATATTCACTATCTGTTCACTCACTGTATACTGAAACTGTTTACCGGTTCACTGTATACTGAACAACTCCTCGACTCATTCAAAAATCCGCGTATGTATAGTGCTCCGCAACTCTAGACCTTTCTTGAATTTACCGCCTTCCACGCTTCGAGAATAGTCTGGAATATTACCTGTTGAAAAACCTTTCTAGAAAGGTCACATTCGCCAAAATTTATAGTTTGCGACGGGACCGGCTTCTGAGTTCGTAACAATAGTTTTGTTTATTGAAAATTCTTTTTTTCGAAAATTTCACGACACGCGCATAGTCATAGTGATGGGAATTTTAAACTGAAATTTCAGATACACACTCACAAATAATGGAGGAATGTGGAAAAAAAACAGCAAAATCGTGTCTACGATATTCTCCATACGGGGGTATACAAAAGTGAGAGATACCAAAACTCGAGAAATAGCTATTTGTATTACTAGGGAGGAAAGTGCCACTTTTCCTCCCGCAGGATGTAGTTTACTAAAGAAAAATTTCTGATCAAATTATGGGAAATAATGTAGAACCTGAACTTGATCAAAATCGGCCAAGCACTTCTAGAAGTTACCACTATTACAATGTGCTAAGCGAAAATATTTCAAATACTAAAGCTCCTGTTCAAACCCTATCTTCTTCCAATGGTGTTCATATAAGTGCTGCTCAAAACTGCACATTCAATATTAACATAAATAAATATAAACATATCATAGTAAACATCCAAGGGAGGAAAAGGCACTTTACTCCCATGTGATACATATGATTTTTCCTCCTTCCCACCTTTTTTTGAAAATTTATTTACGACACAAATAGGTAACGAATATAATCAAGAACACAAGAATTATTTATTAAACAAATTTATCAATATATGTTATACAATTAAGTATATAGTATTGTTTAACTATATTTTAGAGTTGTTTATGTTAATATTGAATGTGCAGTTTTGAGCAGCACTTATATGAACAGCATTGGAAGAAGATAGGGTTTGAACAGGAGCTTTAGTATTTGAAATATTTTCGCTTAGCACATTGTAATGGTGGTAACTTCTAGAAGTGCTTGGCCGATTTTGATCAAGTTCAGGTTCTACATTATTTCCCTTAATTTGATCAGAAATTTTTCTATTTTTTTGTGTAAGATTGTTCTACATAACCTTCTGCGATATTGGTTGATTTCCAACCGCCATGCTATTTTAGAGCTAAAATATCCCCACCAACGTTTACTAACAGAGTTGCTGAAGTTCTTTTGAAACTGTACCCTATGTAATGTTTGGCATTTGGAAGATTGAGATATTCTGCAATTTTTTGTGGTATTTTGGATATACTATTTTCGCCAACCACTTGATTTATACATTTGCCTGCTTTAAAGCATACCAACAATCGTTTATGCTCAGTTTTGGGACGTAGACAGATATACTTTTTAACGATTTGAACAAAATTTGGGCCGTTACCTGTTGTAGTATTGATAACGAAAGTTTGTTGTTTTTACGTTTTTGAAGTGTGGATATTTATGACTAAAAGATTGTCTTTCTCTTTAATAACATCCATAGTCATTTTAATAAGCTCATCACATCGACATGCTCCAGAAATTCCAATAACAAGGACTACCTATGAATATTTTATATCAAATATTAAATTATTTGCATGGGATTTCATTTCTTACCTACATTAATAAAAAAACATTATCGGGGGCTTCCATTAAGAATGTATTTATTTCTTCTCTTGTAAAAGTTTTAGCTTTATTTGGTTTGTATCCGGCATTTTGAAGTTTTAGAAATGCAATCAACTTTGGATATTTAATATCGACATTGTCCTTCATTTGTATCATTGTGCGTAGCATTGAATATCAAGACCAAAGTGTTGAAGCTTTTAATGATTTTCCTTGTAGTGAAAAATATGCCAGTAAAACATTCTCTGAATATTTATGTATCTTGTTGTCTTCAGCCCATTGCTTATATTGTGCATATTGTTTTTCATACCTGTCTTTAGATTTTTGTGGTAGTAAGGTTAATGACGCTAAGTTAGCTTGTTCCTTGATATTAGGTGGTGTATTTGGAAATTCAAAATCACTTGAATCGCTTTCCATTTTTCAAAAATTCAACTAAGTTTAATGAATGTAGCGACTTTGCACCTCAAAAGTCAATCGCCGTGTTTACTGTCAGCGAGCCACAGCATACTATGCTTTTCTTATTCTGAACTCAAAAAACGTATATCTAAGATTCCTGAAGTTGAAATTCCTACGTTTAAGTAACATTAATGTTGGATTTTTACCAAAAAACAGGATATACAGGATGTTCTAGAAATTATGGAAACAATATGAATATAATGAATTCACAAGTTTCATCGTTTACAACTTACTTGAAATCAGGGGGAGAAAAAGTATGAGTTTCCTCCCTGATTTGAGGGAGGAAAGTGTGTACTTTCTATAGGGGTAGGAGGAAAAAAAATTTATTATGGACGTTAGAAAATTTCAAGTGCTTTTTGGTTAACTACGAATTAGTGTATTTTCATGCACTATCGAAGTTGTATATGATCCATGCTCTGTTGCCGCTTTGTTCTCAAAGTATGTAATTTACAGAAAAAAATACGATACCAAAAAAAATGACAGTTTTAGCAGTAAAATATAAATATATAACCTTGTATATAAGCTGGGTCGTAAACTGCGGCCTGTACAATAAAGTTTGGTATTATGTACTCGTAAATACATGAATAGCTATTGTTGGGAAGTGATCTCTGCAAACAATATGAAAATAACGAGATGATATTTCATAGCGAAAGCACGTTTTTTCCCCGAAGATCTTCTATCAGAAAAAGCGTAGAGTAGCTCTTGTGATAATATAGTGTTACATCCCATAGAACCTGACAAGATACTAGAGAAAATTTTTCATAATCGGAAAAGCAGATCTATATTCGTATATACAGGGTCCGTGAGTATAATTGTATATAGAAGTAGAAGTACAGAGATACAGGGTGTTGAACATGATATTTTAATTTTCGTTTTTTACTATAACTTTAACGCTTTTTGACGTAGGTACATGCACAAGTATTTGAGGTTGGGGGTTTTTTGAAATGAGAAATTCGATGTATTTTGTAGAGGGCGCTACATAGGCCACGTTAGCGCTAATGCTACTGTACTTCTATGTACAATTGCTTAAGGACCACCCTGTATAATAACGAGAGAAAAAGTTTACAGAAAATTTGAAAAATGGCATGAATTTTTATTTGTTTCAGATTTTCTCTGGATTTACTGGTCACCTTTTGAAATGATGACGGTATGAACCTAATTTTCCTCTACTTTTCACATTTTCTACTATCAGCACACGGCGAAAATCCGAACCAACACAATGACGTATGCCAAAGTCGAATTCTTTCTCACCCAACCATTCCAACCCGACTGAACATGGACCGTTTACAGCATCTCACTAAAAATCCGGAAAAATTCGATAATTTCACTACGTTTTCCAAGAAAATCCTCCAGAACGACAAAGTGCTTGGTGTTGTATCTACAACAAACACCCACAATTCTCTAGCTTTAAACGTTTCGAACAGACTGAAGATATTCCACAACAGAACTACAGAAACAGAACCATTTTGGGAATCTCTTAAAACAACAACAAGGGGATGGGGAAGGGCTTTTAAAGACTGTGATTTTTTGAAAACTTGGGTTTATTCGTATACTTACAAAAATTCCAACACCACTTTTGGATTGTTTATACAAGTCGATCTGAATCAATGCGATGAAGAACTTGCTGATATTTTTAATGGGAGTCATAATTGCGATAGAGACACAATGGAAGTAAGTATTGAAAATGTTTATTTATATTTATGGGGTGAACATTCTAAGGGTACTATGTATGTATGTATGTATTTTAGGGGTGACATTCGCATTCCGTAACAAATTTCTTTGAAAAGTTATACTTTTTCATCATATACCGTCTTGTGGCCGGAGTTGGTAATTTGGTCCCCAAAGATGACGTCACGAAATTTCAA
>CAJUYG010000080.1:422501-463591 GCA_910591675.1 Galerucella calmariensis | reverse complement strand
GTATTTGATTTATTAAAAACAGTTTAATTCAGTATATTATGTGTATTGGTCTCAAAAACCTAGAAATACTATGGTCCACAAACTTTGCATAGCCACATCTATTATTACTTAATAATATTAAACCGAATTAATAGTGAATACTTATCTAATTGTGCTTAATTTGGAATTTCAGGCTGATGGAACTAAGTATCCTGTAAGGACTGTTGGTAAGTTTTTGAACAACTTTTTTGCTACCTACTTATACAATGTACAATACCTGCTTATTAAACTATCTTTATTCACAACCATATATAAAATACTGTCGTAACTAACGTTATTGAAGGTTAGAAAGTGTCATATTACACACCTCTACTTCCCGCCCTCACTATCCTCCCTCTAAAATAATATTATCTATCTTAGATGAATATTTTTTATATTTAAAAATTTTACACAATAATAAATACTATAAATCTTATTTCTGGAGGGGTACAATCCATCAATTCTCCATCAACTTTTATCAGCAACGAAAGCTTCTACAAAATAAATTTGAGGGGGTCCCATATAATTCCACTACCCTTGTAAAATATTAATAAAAATACAACTGCATTTAGAGCAAATTGAATTATATATTTGAGGTGGATCTGTATCTGTAGAATAGGGAGGGTGTAGGCTCACAGACCTTAGGTCACATGTGACCCATTGTACATCCTCCCGAGGAGTTGTCCTCCTATAGATCATCGTCTATCCTGTTCTTCCCAGGAAGGTGGACAGATCACTAGGAGACATCTCCTTTATATCGGCAGGTGTAGGCCAACACTCACCGAACACACACTCTCTTATTGACGATAACTCCGGATACTCGCATAATACATGCCTGACAGTTTCTTCTTCCTGTTCACACATCCTTCATAGAGGTGTGTCCACTAGCCCCATAGTATGGAGGTGATTGCTTAGTTGACAGTGGTCACTCGGAAATCCTACTGTTAAACGTAGGCGAGGCGTTAGCTAAATCTTGGTGGCACTCTAGTACTAGCCCCGATATAACACGTTGTATGTTCAAGGCTAATAGGGCTTGTCTACTATCAGCGTAGATTGTTATGTTTTTGCCAGAAATTCCTTTTCTGGTTAGTTCTTTTGTGGCAATTGAGACACTGGTATTGTTTCCCATTCCACATTTAATCCTCAGGCTTCAGTGCTCTCTAGTAAAGTCCACATCCTGAGTTGGATATAAAATGTCTGTGAATAAAACTAAAAAATATGTTTTTCATAATGCAATGATATTATTAGTAAAGGAATTATGTCGTAGAAAAAATTTTGTACGTAAAAAAATTTAATAGATAGTGGAAAATTTGATTGAAAAAAAATTCGAATCAAATGCATACAATGGCCCGGTATCGAATGGAAGTCTCAGACACCTGATAGACAGGCACATGAGTCTGGTTGAATTCCATTCTCTTGGAACCAATATTAAAATTATTATGGCATTCCTAGTGAGAGTTTCATTCACAGTGGGTGCAACGTATAGAAAACGAAGAAAAAAATGAAGACGTCAACAAAGGAATACAATAAAATCATGGTTGTACTTACAATTTGACGCACCTTTTAAACTGTCGCTAGATTAAAATATGGTCATTAGCCGTGAACTGGTCCTCTAAAATGTTCATTTGACAGATATGTTTGAATGGACCGTACCGGGAAGAAATTTATAACGAATAAAGCAGTTTTTGACATGGCACCAAACACATAGACGTTCACAAATTTTTTTTTTGTATTGCGGTAGTTCATTTAGAATTTTCAATAAAAAGGTCAGCACGTACCTATCAAATTTTTTTACAAAAAAATGAATTTTTTAAAAAGTATACATTTTAGGTACAGGATATTTTATACAAAGTGGCTTTAAAACGTATAATCCGACAACTTAACAATATACAGGGTGGTTCATTTAAAATAAGAATGCTGCTGTATGTATTTTCGGGTGACATTTATTGAGACGTGAAAGATCTATTGTGCCCAGGGACGTATATAAGGGGGGGGTTTGGGGGTTCAAACCCTCTCCATAGAAAATACAATAAAGGTACAATAATCTTTTATTAGCATACTGCCGCAATATGAGTATTCATCGGGATGTGGCAATAGAAATAGATTCATCAACAATTGTGAATAATTTAGCTGAAGAGGTTAAATTTTCTTTTGTGAGATTGATTTTCTGTTTTAATAAAGGCTTCAATTCTCAATCAATTTTAAAATAGGTGCTCCCAAATTAATATACAGGTAACATCTCGGCTGGTATGGGAATGCGACGAAGAACTCAGAAGACTGGCGACTCGGAACAGTGTAACACTGGAGTGGGTTCTAGGTCACAAAGGAATCGCTGGCAATAAAAAAGCTGACGAATTTGTAAGAGCAGGATCGTCAACACTGATGAACGGACCCGAACCATATGTGGGCATCCCCAGATGCTCCACTAGGTCATGGTTGAAAAGGTGGGTAAAAGAACAATCCATAAAACTCTGGAAGAATACGCCCAGGCAAACACATGGGAAGAAATCTATGAAAGAACTATCAGAAAAAGTAGCGAAAGAACTGCTCTCAATGAGCAGAAACAAACTACGCACCATAACGGGGTTCCTTTAAAAAATATATATACATGGTTATAAACATTTCAGCAGAAGGGGGCAAAACGAAAAACGATGTAAAAATACTTTTAGATGTAGCCAAGTCAAACAAACAATTAAAAAAACACTTATTATTTCTTGAACTTGAAAAATTGCTTTAGGTCGTGGCACTCGATTTTTTTTGCCTCAGGCGGCGCCTTCAATAAAGCTTTCCCCTTCTAAACTTATCAGATGAAAAAAACCAAAACCCTCCCCATGTGAAAGCTATAGCTACGTGACTTTGTGCCTCCCTTACTTCTAGTTATTTTCTGAGGAGACTCTTAGGGAATAGTAGGTCTATTAGTCCTATTTCCCGGAAACAAAGTTGTTTCTCACTTCCCGTATAATCAGAAGTGTCTTTTCTATCGAAATATTTTTTATCAATTCGCCATAACTGTGATCTTTATAAAAATCGAGCTGGAAATATCCAATATATACAGCGTATCCTATAGCAATTGCATACTGGTATGAAACTTCCCCAATACCATAACACTTAATAAGATATATCTCTTTGTTGAATAGTTAACATTGTTGTCAAATATTTATTGAAGAATGACAATTTGAAAATTATTCATAAAAGTTGACAGTAACTTGGTATATCGTAAACGTCACGTCACGTCACGTCACGAATTTGGTGCAAAAATTCATACCGCTTTCATCAAACTGGCTATAAAATGAAACGGGTTTCGAAAAACTGGAATTTTATTCCATTTTATGGGGTTATAGAGCAAGCAAAACTTTTTATCAGGAATAATGTTTTTCACTGAAACTAATATTTAAACATTTTTCACCCCATCCCTGGACACGCTGTAGAAAGTGTAAGCTCGTATATTTAGGCAAGTCCTATCCTGTACAATGTATAGCTAGAATTATAAATTACGACCCAACTCTCCCACATGTTCAATTATAGACATTTACAACTCCGGCACAGTTATTAAAGAACGCCGAAAGGTTTGTTTTTTAATATTAAAATAAAGACTTTTGTATGTATGGATGCACACACACACACACAGACACACACAAAAACGTTTTCTTTCTTCATCCAACGTCGATTATTTGCCGATGGGAGGTTAACTATTTACATGAGAGAAAAATCGTTGTCAATGCATCATTAGCCATACTATGTACCTTCATATTTTCCAAACAGAACAACATTTTTGAATATGTTTATTTATGGCAGACAACAGAATATATTTTTTTTCAATACGAGTACATATGAATAGTTGAGAAAAGCCTTAAGGTCTTTGAATGACCCTTAACTGTGGTTTAACAAATGTCAAATGAATGGGATTTGAAAATTTAGAATCTATATCTTTAGTTTGCTGTTAGATTAATCTTCATTGTATTGAAAGCTGTTTCTATTTATCATTGGACGAGCAGAAAAATGAATTTGGATGGAAAGTTAACTGCTTAAAATAGTTTAATAAGTATTTAATAAAGGTAGGGGTTTGGTATCCTATTTTAAACGAAAATAAAACGGAAACCCTACAAGGTATGCTCTTGTTAATTTTTTTCCCAGTAGACTTGTTTTTTTTAGAGTTCCCACTTAAAATTTCAGTTCAATATTCATAGTTTTGTGGTATTTACAAGACATTTTTGTATAAATACTTAGCCAATATAAACTGCTCTTTGATAACTCCCCTGGAGAGCTCGAACAGGGTAAAATCTAAGATGGTATATAACTGTCTACAATCCCTTGAAATACTAGGCAAGGAAAACAGAGTTATTTTGACCTGGGTGCCGGCGCATCGAGGAGGCCGACACTCTGGCAAACAGGGGATCAGAAACTTTATTTATCGGACCTATACCATTTTTTTGGCATTGCGGAAAGCACTGCTAGATCAGCCATAGCTACCTGGGCGGAGAGCAGAACCTACACTACACATCACAAATCACCACCTTTGATAATTTTTGGCGTAGTTGAAGTAATACTAAAAAATTTACAGAATAAAATGGTGATATCTATTTTCTTATTTTATGCAATTTTCAATTTCAAGAACCGGCCTAAAATAGTACCAACTTCACTAACTGTCGTTTAATACTTGTTGAGCAATACCGCGCGTATTCCAGTCACATCATCTATCATTCTTCCTTGGAGTCTGTCTTAGCGGACACAAAACATTGATTGATCGATTCATCTCTTCAAATAAATCTGCATACGGATAGGAAGAGATTATTCTTATTCCCAGTCGAACCAAGAAGAAGAAGAAGTCGTTAATATTTATTCTTCTTCTATACTTGTATGTAGACAAACAAGTTTCTAGTGTTATTTAAAACTATACGTTGCAGAGGTAAAACCGCCTCAAGATGTATCAGTTTTATTATTGTGTATAAGGGAAAATATTTCAACAGAAAACAAAAGTTTATACATTTTTTTAATTGAAAAAAATCACTGAAGCCTTAATCACTAATAAGTAGGTAATATGGGACATTACCGAATTATTTTATTTACAAAAATTTTTGCAAATTTAAATGGGTTCTTTATTTACATTTTTACAAAATTATAACAATGTTATTTTTATACTCATGATGGATAAATTGAGTTCTGTGTTCACTTAGATTGTCATTTGTCATTTGTTAATTTCAAATTGAAGTAGTGTCACTTCAATTTCCTTTCTACTAACACGTGTTCGTGTAGTAGTTGAAGACATTAAAATTTAAACTAAAAATGTTCAAAAGTTAAAGACAGTTTACCCCAATCAGGGGATTATTATAAATTTTAAATTTATTGTAATTATAAGAAATTTTATTTTTGTGACGTTGTGTTGTCGACCTTTAATTAGGTTTCTTGTATCACATACTTGACGAGTAAGTAATTCTTTACCTATTTCTTATTTTACATATTATTTCCAACTATTATTACTTACTTGCAGGTATCGCACTGAAGATGGCGCCGGAAGCGCTTTCCAATTTTGAAAAACTAAAATTTTTACACAGAATACAACATTGTTTTCTTGACTTTTTAGTCATGTGTACTCAGCTATAAAGACATTCATATTTATTTTTGGTGATAATCGTTTAATTGTGTATGTCCATTTTCGATTAGATTTTTGTAACATTTCTAGTTAGTTGTATCTCCATTCTTCTAATTACTTTTTCCACTGACATATGACAGATAACAGAAATGAAATGGTGACATGCCAAAAGTTCCTAGAATTATTGGCCACCGATATGTTGAGTATCTAGCTAAAAAATCATTTTAAATTTCAAAATATACGCTTCGGGGGAGTATTAATTATTTTAATAAAGCAATATAGATGTTCGCAATAATAAAAACCATGCAAAAATCTTATGTTTTGAATGGTAGACCTTAACTGTCATTCTTGTCAGAAAAAAACACTATTTTTTGGCCACACTGACCTTAGACTGAACTCCTCTATTGATTGCTCTCTACGAAAGTGGCAGAATAAAAACATTTTTTGCTTTTAATTGAGTTTCAAAGCAGTTTTATTATGGTAAAGAAAAATATATTAGCTTTAGCATGTATATTGAACTGACACTTTTAAGATTTGGTTTCAAAACGTATTCAAAATAGTGTTAAAAGTATCTCGACAGAAGCCTTATAACCAGTTACTCAAGCTAATAAGGGTTTTTTTATTTATGGTTTCAAAGAACTCTTTCAAAGTGGATCCTTTTATGCAAAGACAATTTTATGAAAACCAATGAGCTTTATTCACAGTTTCATTCAATAGTTCTAAAAAATCCTTGTAATACTGAATAAAAAAGTTTCTACACCTATTCGTTCCTGTGGGCACTTTTAAACTTCATTTTAATGAATCAATTCATTGTTATCTCCTGTAGAAACGATAATAACATCATTCCAAAATTCTTTTACCTACGCAACAACAAAATGTGCGACTGCTCTTGCCTTCTAACATTTGCTAAACTGGAAGATTGATGATGTCTGCTACTCCAGAGCCTTCAAATCGACCCAAAACGCATTAGTCAAAGTTGTTTATATATTTATGTCGATGTTTCTAGTCAGAATTATAATTAATGATGGAAAGAATGAATATCGAAGATACTCTTAATAAGTTTGTTCCATGTACAAAACGTTTTTACAAATATTGACTAATATTAATTCGTAATGAACGTTGAATATATTCAAAAAGTAGTTGTGGACTTTGATAGCATTTAAATTAAATGGAGTAGTTTTCCAATAACTACTACTTATTTTTGCAAGCTAACTATATTGTTTTATTATAAAAAAATTACTTTGTGGCAAAATGACATTTCTTTATCATAAAAAAATGTATTGTATCGGTAAAATATATTTCTTTACCATAAAAAAGTATATTGTCTGGGTTAACGATATGTTTTTTATTCATAAAAAATTTATCTTCCCAGCGAATCATATTTTTTTGTTGGAAACAAATGTTCCTTCTTCAAGAAAACTATTAATTTTTACTAAAATTCAACATATTTATCATAACCGAACCATAATGTTTTTAAACATTATAGTGAAAAAACCTAACCTAAAAAACCGAACTATTATGGTATTGTTTTTTGTTTATGGAAGTTACCTACATGCACTATTCAATACACTGAGCTTTTGAAATGCTGCTAAATATTTAGAAATATATTAAAAGTTCACGGTGTATTAAGCAGTATGGGTAACTTCCACACGGTTCTCTAAATAATTAGGTTACTTAGGAAAATATATGTTTCACAAATATTTGTCTAAGCCGTTTCCAGTCTATGTCGAACAACAAAGTTGACTTTCGTTTTGTATGTGTGGACTAGTCGATCGAATTGATCGATGGTTAGTCTGGACACGGATTAAAATTACAGTATTTTTATGACAAACATGTTCAAATCTAATAAAAATTAATGGTCTCTATTTATGCATAAAACTGTTCAGTAGGAAAGCAGGATAGGAATAAAAAACTTGCTGCTGAATATTTTGATCTATTAAAAAGAAGACTATACATTTTTAAAATAGATACAATACATTTATAAAATAGAAACCATACATTGTAGAAATTAAGCATACCTACATGATCTTAAACATAACCCACAATGGTATCCACAAGATAGTCTTGTCTATCCTTATCAGTGTGCTCATTAATGTTTTCCCTATATTTTTGGAGTTCTTGGAGTAGATCTGACAGGTTTAATTGAGAAATGTGTATGTTTTAGGTACATTTCGCTTGCTTGTTACTTCTACCTACTTGAATTTAATTGTCATTTATTTCCTTACCTTCAAAGATATCTCACTATTCTTGTAATCGCCATGAGTTTAACAATTCATTAATTCTATTATTGAACTTATTTTTGTCCAGAGCTCTTTAACAACATACTCCACAAAAACAAAATAATTAGTTAAATTGCAAAAACTGATCTAATTTCACATGCAGACTGACTCCAAACGTATACAGGTGGTGACCGTTACTGAATAATAGGGAAGGGAGGGGTGAGAATTCATTGTTTCAATTGCCACATAATTTGTAGGCCAATGTGATTTCTTACGGGTGAAGAAATATGTGATTTGTAGCAAATAAGTTTTTTTTCTCGTAACAATAAATGTACAATTATACTGAAATACTTATTTTTATATCAAAATTTCCCAATATTTTCACGTTAATATGGCTTCTTAATAATAAATAAGCAATGTTAGTTTTAAACAAAGAGGGGTCAAACAAATCGGTTTATTTGTCTATAAATAACTCTTCTCTCGGTTTATCCAATAAACATTTGGTTTGTTTTAAAAGTAGATATCTAAGAAGAACGTTTTTGAACACCCAGTATAGTCGTTAAACGCAAATGCAAATATGCAAAAGATTTAAAAAAATTTGTTCCCACAAAACCCATGTAGATTTCAACACCAACAATTTACTTATAAATCTTCTTATTCCTTCATCAACAAGCCCCTCCCATACATAATTGATTTCATCGCCAAACCAAATAATAATACGATGTGACACAACATGGCGCCTACCTGCATAAATAATTTGAGTTGCCATTACTCACACACGTTTCTATAAATAAACAATGTATATTGTTTATTGTTAAGACAAATCCAGTCAACGGCTGGCGATCACAAAAAGATAAATTGCACTTCAATGTTACGATATTATTTCTTAGTTCTAATAGACCGACCGAAGGTTGTAATATAATGCATCTGCAGACCGAGGTATATTATTATACACTGTTAAAAAGTTTTCTTAAATTTGGTAACCAAAAATAAATTTAAAAGGGTTTATTGGACTATCCAGTAAATGTAACTAGTAAAAAAACAGACCATTAAATCTGTCTCCAACAGCTAAATTCTTCTTGTCGTCACCATCGCTGTGGTCTGCTTATTTGGGGCTTTTTGATGCAGTATTTGAAAACCAGTGCCGCAGGCGTTGTACATTTCTTCCGGTTCATGAATATTGTTCAGAGGCGTGGCAGGGGTTGGGGTCTCGTGTAAAGTTTTCAGTTTCACAAGGTGTACCATCAAATTTGCAAACGTCAATAATGTGCGGAAGAACACTGAAGATGTGACATTTCTTGAGCTCTGTTGACCACGAATGTAAATGTAGTCTGCAGCATACAATAGCCTGCCTCCCAATATTCCATTTACTTTGGAATATTCTACATCTCCTGAAGAATATTCCTTTCCAGGTATGATGTAGCCTTTTTGTCCTTGTCACTTCTCTACTTTGTGCTGTTTTTGCATTATTTCAATTCTAAGAGATCTTAAATTCTCAGGAGTAACTTTGAGTGTCCCTTTCTAAATACTTCTTGTAGATATGGGTAGGGATCACATGGCCTAGATGGTCCCATATTTGAATCTTGGTGATGTTCAGCTCATATATCAGAAGTGGGATTTCTTTTTCATCCAAAAATAAAAATTTATTTGTAGTTAAAATTTTAGCAGTGTATAATAGTTTTATTAATGTTGTAACATAATGAGAATCTCGGCTTTGTGCTGACATCCTACGCCAAACTATTTATGGAGTCCCATTAAACCAATAATTTCGCAGAAATTGGACATATTCAAGAATAGGAAATTGAACAAGTTGAATTTTTAATACTGCATGAATTTTAAAAGCACAACTTATCTTGAAGCTGTTACATAGGGGTTAAAAAAATTTCAATTTTAGTCTGGCATTATAAAATCTCAGTTTATCGATAAATCATGTTCAATTTTACACTTTGAAAAAAAACAACTATCTTTATTAGCACCATATCCAATAGTCCCATTAATATGGTAAATACTTCCCATAAATTTATATGTTGAATTCTCTTCATTAACAACAAGTCAACCGTTTCTATTAGATTTATTTATGAGTTATCAGTGGCTTTTATATTTTTTTAAAGGGGGCTAGGTTTGGGTTAGGTTCTATATGAGTGGGGCCTTCTCGCCAACTCCAATGCTACCTACGTTAGGTCTATTGTGGCTCACCTCTAAAAATCACAATTCTGACGAAGTATTTGGTGATATTTTTTTGAAGTCGTTAGGCTCTAAAGTGCCAAAACCGAATGTATTATACCTTACACTGCCCAAGGCTGGGCATGAACATAGTATGTGCTCCGCAGTATCGTCCTCCAAATTACAGAACCGAGGTATGATCCAGACTCATCTTCTTAAGGTGGTAATTTAGTCGACAATGTTCTGAAAGCAATCCCGACAGAATGCGTAGGATTGTTCTACTTTATTCCAGGATCTGCTTATTTTTTGTACTCGAAGAGAAGTATATGAACGCCTTCGAGGGGGAGAGCCCCAGTACGTAGAAGGGGCTATGTCTGTAGCGTTTTTAGTTCCAACAAACCTTCTACTTACCAATTAGCTTGTGCAAGGTATATTGTTCTAGAAGGTGCACAAAAAGGCGAGCAAGAAAGCTCAACAAATACTTTACATATATTTTGACAGCTTGTGTTTGTCGTTTCATTTATATCGAGTCTCCGCCACTGTACCAAGACCCATCGGTCTCTCTGATTTACTGATAATTACTGAGAAAATGTCCGAAACGTATTCACTATCAGTAAAAGATAATTGAACGTGTGGGAGGATCTCGTGAGTCTGATTCTACATCATTTTTCATATTACTGAGATTCGGGACTGATTCCAATTTGGAAATGGATATTTTATGAGGGTCATTCGAATGGGATTTCGGATATATTTACGAGTGTATTTATTTTCAAAACGCTATTTCTTGTAGTGGTACAATATTAACAGTTTGATGGGGGTTGTGAGTGATAGATGACACTGTTTTCAACTACGGATGAATATATACAGATGGGGCTATAAATAATTATTATAAATTGTATAGTTGGAGGTCTACCAGGTGGTAAAATTGCATATTGGTACAATTTGTCGAATGGGATTGAATAGTTCTGATGTACCATGAAGAATATTTAATTGCCTGATGGTTGAGCGTAAAATAATTTCATTATTAGTATCTTTGTGATCTTTGTGATGGAATTTATATACCTCCCGGGTTGTTTTTAGAGTCAGGAATAGCTATTTGTATTACTAGGGAGGAAAGTGCCACTTTTCCTCCTGCAGGATGTAGGGAGAAAAAGGTACTTTACTCCCATGTGATACATATGATTTTTCCTCCTACCCACCTTTTTTTGAAAATTTATTTACGACATAAATAGGTAACGAATATAATTAAGAACACAAAAATTATTTATTAAACAAATTCATCAATATATGTAATACAATTAAGTACATAGTATTGCTTAACTATTATATTTTAGAATTATTTATGTTAATATTGAATGTGCAGTTTTGAGCAGCACTTATATGAACATCATTGGAAGAAGATAGGGTTCGAACAGGAGCTTTAGTATTTGAAATATTTTCGCTCAGCACATTGTAATGGTGGTAACTTCTAGAAGTGCTTTGCTGATTTTGATCAAGTTCAGGTTCTACATTATTTCCCATAATTTGATCAGAAATTTTCCTTTTTTTTGTGTAAGATTGTTTTACATAACCTTCTGCGATATTGGTTGATTTCCAACCACCATGCTGTTTTAGAGCTAAGATATCCCCACCAGCGTTTACTAACATGCAGAGTTGCTGAAGTTCTTCTGAAACTGTGCTCTGTGTAATGTTTGGCATTTGGAAGATTGAGATATTCTGCAATTGTTTGTGGTATTTTGGATATACTATTTTTGCCAACCACTTGATTTATACATTTGACTGCTTTAAAGCATACCAACAATCGTTTATGCTCAATTTTAGGGCGTAGACAGATATACTTTTTAACGATTTGAACAAAATTTGGGCCGTTACCTGTTGTAGTATTGATAACGAAAGTTCGTTGTTTATACGTTTTTGAAGTGTGGATATTTATGACTAAAATATTGTCTTTCTCTTCAATATCATCCATAGTCATTTTAATAAGCTCATCACATCGATATGCTCCAGAAATTCCAATAACAAGGACTACCTATGAATATTTTATATCAAAAATTAAATTATTTGCATGGGATTTCATTTCTTACCTTCATTAATAAAAAAACATCATCGGGGGCTTCCATTAAGAATGTCTTTATTTCTTCTCTTGTAAAAGTTTTAGCTTTATTTGGTTTGTATCCGGCATTTTGACGTTTTAGAAATGCAATCAACTTTGGATATTGTCCTTCATTTGTATCATTGTGCGTAGCATTGAATATTTAGACCAAAGTAATGAAGCTTTTAATGATTTTTCTTGTAGTGAAAAATATGCCAGTAAAACATTCTCTGAAGGTGATGTAGGTATTTTGTTGTCTTCAGCCCATTTCTTATATTGTACATATTGTTTTTCATACCTGTCTTTAGATTTTTGTGGTAGTAAGGTTAATGACGCTATGTTAGCTTGTTCCTTAATATTAGGTGGTGTATTTGGAAATTCGAAATCACTTGAATCGCTCTCCATTTTTCAAAAATTCAACTAAGTTTAATGAATGTAGCGACTTTGCACCTCTAAAGTCAATCGTCGTGTTTACTATCAGTGAGCCACAGCATACTATGCTTTTCTTATTCTGAACTCAAAAAACGTATATCTAAGATTCCTGAAGTTGAAATTTGTATTGAAGAACTACGTTGAAGTAACATTAATGTTTGATTTTTACCAAAAAACAAGATATACAGGATGTTCTAGAAATTATAGAAACAATATGAATATAATGAATTCACAAGTTTCATCGTTCACAACTTACTTGAAATGAGGGGGAGGAAAGTACTTTTTCTCCCTAGGGAGAAAAAGTATGAGTTTCCTCCCTGATTTGAGGGAGGAAAGTGTGTACTTTCTATAGGGTAGGAGGAAAAATATTTTTTTTCAACCACCAGTTTTTTGACGCATCTGTATTATTTTTTCTCTATTTTTAACGAGACAACTCAACTATTTTCCAAAATAATCATAAAATAATCACCTTTGTATCCTATTTAACATCTTCCAACCCCTGTATCTCACTTTTTTCCGTTATACATATATTATTGTTCACTTTCCGCAAGCCTATATACAATTTCCTCTTAGTTTATGACTTAATTGCAATTCAAAACATGAACTTCTAGCTATAACTTTTCGGACCCCATAAAACTCCAATAAAAATGCTCATAATAAAACCAAGTCACCTCTACGCTTCCTGCACACACTACTTCTACTTGGCGGATGCCATCACAACCATAATAATTTCCATAAATCGCTGGCTATATTGGTGGTTCAACCAACACTTCGTTGGGAGAAAATATTAGACCAGGTGATTAATCAATTGATCAATTAATCAAAGTACGACAAGAAAATTACAAGAAAAGCTACTTGAAAGAGAGAGAAGAATAATTGTGGGCAGCTAGCGATGGGCGTATTTAGTTCCAGAGGCTGGAAGAATGTTCATCGCCCCCCTATTTTAACCGCTGTTGCCAGAAGCCCAGATTAATTTGTACAAAATGGGGGGGCGATGAACATTCTTCCAGCCTCTGGAACTACATACGCCCATAAATACACCTACCTTTCTCTCTCCCTCGAGTAGTTTTTCTCATATTTTCCTTATCATACTTGTGTAAATGGTATGACTTGATTCGACTTTTCGCAATCTGTATGTCAAAGGTGATACACTTGGTTGGTATATTTGATATTATTGAACTGGCCTAAAATATTATCTAAAAAATATATTCCTCTAAACATACGAGAACAATTTTTGACGCACCAGAATCCCCTTTTTATAAAAACGCCCTTGACAAGGGGGAGCACCCTTCAATATAGTTGAAGTGAACTTAGAAATTACTGTTAGTTATGGATATGGTCATATTTCAAGGGCTGAGTGATTATATGTTATGTTTTATTATATATTGCGGTTGGGAAGGGTATGAAAGGTTTAATATAATTGGTTGTTTGGTGCTATAATAGTTATTTACGTAACTACTTATGAAAAGAGTGTTATTGTTCAACAAGCGTAATATTTGCCAAAACGAGCGCTGGCGAGTTTTGCAAATTACGCGAGTAGAACAATGTCGCTTTCTTCATAACGTGTTTACGTACAACGTTTTATCTAATTCCGCGCTTTTATAGTATTTAATAAAATCTTCGATTACAATGGTAATATTATAGTGGAATCGAATGGTGTTGAAAGTATTGTTACTATGAAGTATTCTCCCAGGAAATTGACTTTCTTTAAATAACTGTGTCCTTAATAATGTTGTTTTGAATGTTTATAAATCTTAAAATACTATTGAATTAAAATAATGGGGTAATTGTCAGTTCAAATAATGAAATAATTGTCAGTTTTGACAATATCTAATTAATAAATTATTCTTTGAAACTCAAACAGTTGAGTAAAGTTTTTACATAACTACTTTTCATAACTGTTATAATAATATGAAGGTTATGAAAAATGAGACGATACCTAACGTCAAGGAGTGACTTGAAGTGTCACATTTGATAGCGAAATTAGATAAACAAATATATTGTTATCAAAAAGTTTCTTTACTGATACATTACCATTTGATTATCCAAAATAGTCAATAAAAAAGGTAGTACGTGTCGCGGGACACACGGTGGGAACTTTAGTTCCTTTTAAGCGAAAATTATGTAATACATCTGACGTTATAGATGAACAATTTGCATATTCCTCGGTGGTCGAGTAGTAAGCAAATCAGACTCTCACGCGGTAGACCCGGGTTCGATTTCCCGTGAAAAAGTTTTTTATTTTTGTTAATTTTATTTTTAAATAATTATTATGCTTGATATTAATAACGACAACAGGTAGACGTTTGAAATATTTAGCAGAATATTCATTATTATAGATAATGGTACGGTACCCTTCATGAGGGAGTCCGACTGGCAACATCTACTTATAACAGCATCGTATATTTAAAAAGGGAAACCGTAGCATTATACAAATTGGACATTCAAGAACTGTACTTTTACCACAAAAAAAATTAGTGGAAACATAAAATTGAATTGTTAAAGTTATATTACAGTTTATAGAAATTCTTATTTTCTAGATTTTTTCTTAAGTGGGTCGTGGAAAAAATATGCTGTTCGACTGGTGTGGATTGTCCATATCGCACCTGAACGATTGAGCACTCCGCCTACGGCGTCGTACTCAAACTTCGTCCTCGTGCGATATGGCCATCATATCCACACTAGTTGCACAAACTACTATTTCTATCAAAATATGCCCTTTAACATTTAAAAACAAGCTGCCAAATGTCACATCAATTTATCCATCCATTTTAAAGTTATCGAATTAAAACATTCAAGTTTTCAAAATTTCAACACCCTGTATTTCGAAAAGTAAATGTGCTAGACCCCTTAATACTCATATCATTTTGTCCAATTTTACGAGAGGAATCTACATGCAAATGTTGTAATTACCCTGAACCTTCGAGATGCGTATACCATTTTTTGCGCGATCGTATTGAAATAAATTCCGAATAAAATAATTTAAATTCCTTCGAAATGAACGAAATGTCAAAAGTGACATTTATACTTCTCGATCAGTTTAAAATATATTTTGCATTTTGGTGAAATTGTATGCTAGGTATTTATTACTTTTCGACGTCTGAACGGTAAGTAAATCACTTACCGACGTGTTAAACTTAGATACCAGTAAACACAACTTACCGTCCTGACAACCGATGCTGTAAATAAACAAAAAAGATCAATCGCGCAAAAAAAATTATAGAAATAATAGTAAAAATGTATCCGAACAAATTCAACTAGATCACCAGCACTGCGAATACCAGCTTTGCATAGAATTTCAATATAGCGTCGGTGGTTCAGTGGTAGAATGCTCGCCTGCCACGCGGGCGGCCCGGGTTCGATTCCCGGCCGAAGCATATGAATCGCTGCTTCGTAAACGAGAGAGAGACTCAGGAGAGAGCACACGCACGCAAGCAAGGCACATAACGAAGCAACGTAACATAACGTAACGTAACGGTCAGATCTTTTGCGTCGCGACCCCTGGTCGCTCAAACATAACCTGACGTGAAGAACTAAAGTTCCAAGAACATAAGGTTGATTTTTTGTTAAACCCTCCATTTTATATTATGTCAATTTATTTTTCGAATTAATAGAACATTTATATTAGCAAACTCAATTTTACGATAGAAACTAAATTTTAAACAGGAATCGATCAGAAAGCACATTGCGTGCAACGTTTCAAAAGCAGTGCTTAACCATTTTCCTGAAAATTGCAATTCTAATAAAAAACCAATTTGCCGCAATATGGTAAACAGGGTTTTATAGGCTTATTATGTAAGTGAGTTATTTTTGTCACCGTCAGATTAGTCTTTATATCCATGGTATCAAATGTACATAGATAGGATCTATTTGGTGTACGAGGTTTTGAAAAATTGCCGGGTAAGCCTCAACCAAACAGGTAGTTACAGACACATTAATCTTTCGGTTCACTCTAAATTTATTCTAAATATTCGAAGATACTTTTTATATTAAAATACTTAATAGTATAGTACACCCTTTCAAAGTATTATGCATAGAAAATAAAACTATAAATAGTAAGTTTATATTTTATAATAATTGAGATACAGAAATTATAAAACTTCATTAATATCCGGAACTTTTGAAAAGTGTTTATACGGCAGCTATTAGTGCAATATTGACAACAGTTTATAAAATAATTCAGTCTCCGTTATAACGAGAAAGCATTAGAAATTTCTACTAAGTTAAGAAGAGTAAAAAAGTTAAACCAGCGTTACAAAGATCAAGAAGGATAAAAAGACAACTGGATAGATGTAAGAAGGGAATAGGCCTAGGCAAATACATGGGCAGAAATTCATAAAAGAACCATCAGAACCATCAGAACCATCAGGAACAGACAGGGCTGTTGAACGAAAATGGGGTAAATATCCATTCCCGTTTGGGGTCGACTAGGTATTAGTCGAGACACTTGTAACAAAGCGAGAGATCACATCTTGAAATAAAATCCATGTTCATTTTTAACAATTTATTTTCCACACACAGCGAGTCACTTAGCTTCACACATAGAGAACATTTACGGTCTGGGTATATGGTTTCTTATTCTAGTAATCCAACAATTATGGTAGCGAATAACACAAAATCCACAAAAACACGATATCAACCCACTGAATTAAACTATATTTTTTCCCAATATTAAAAGTACAGAGTGATCGAGAATAAGTAAATGAAAAGAGAAAATCACAAAGATAATAGCCCACAGAATCAAATTATATCTGATCTGAAATTATTATATTGTGTAAAAATTACCAAATTGACCCTAATAACCTAATTACCAAAAATGACCGGTGTTTTAGGGTGCGATTCATATTTATATGACGAGTGACGTCAGGGAGTACCGGAGAGAGAAAATTCACTCTCATTGGCTGTTCGCGAAATTTCCGTTTTTAACGGTTTTGAATACCTGCATCGATGCTCCGATTTTTTGCTGACGCGGCACGGTGTATGTTTTGAGCGACACGGGCTGGAATTATATTTTTTAGAAGGGGTTGAGCGGATTTACAACGGAATCCGGTCACTCCAGTGGCGGCGTGGTTTGAAATATATAATTTTTTGGTTTTCTCAGTTCAAATTGAAATGCAATTTGAACAGCTGTATAGCGGAGACCTTACATGCAGAAGATGCAATGAGGATACTGAAACAGCTTTGCATATACTGTGAGACGCTGGACCACAGGAGGCAGAAACTGTATGGTAGACCCAAAGAAGGAAAATAGGAAATGAGGAAGATGGAAATGCGAAAATACCAAAGTGTACAAATGAAATCCTAATAGAGAAACCACAAGACCAGGAAATAGAGGAGACCATGAAAAATAATAAAAGTTCTGGACAAAGCGGTGTTACGGAAATAATTTTAGGAAACCTACTGGAAAATTTGGACTGGTATGATCTGTCCAAAAGGAGATGCCAGTGTTTGCGACAGCCATAGAGGAATTGCACTTCTGGAAGTGATGTATAAAATACTAGCTCACATGATAAGAGAGAGATTAAACACATCTGCAAACGAAACCTTTTTTTTTCAAAAGGAGCCGTCCCTTCGCCGGCACCACCTCTGCCTCCTGGGCTTATTGATACTCCTAGTGTTCTGACTACAACCTATTCAGCCAATCCGTTCCCTGTATTAGCTCATACAGGTTCTTTGCTGGTTGATTGTAGAAGTCTTTTGGAGTCATTTGGGCTATGCCATACAGTTTCTGCCTTCTGTGGTCCTGCGACTCACAGTTGCATAGTATATGCAGAGCTGTTTCAGTATCATTTTTGCATCTCCTGCATGTAAGGTCTCCGTTATACTGCCCTATTTTGTTTAGGTGCTCCTTTGTGGGAAAGTGTCCCGTAAGTAGCCCCGTTATGGTGCTTAGTTTGTTCCTGCTCATTGAGATGTATTTGCTTGGGCGTATTCTTCCATTGTTACCGAATCCTGAGGATATCAAGTAAAATTCAATCACAGCTGGGTAGGATTGATGACGAAAGCTTTGTGCAGAGGATGCTTCTTGAGGTGAAGGAGGTAAGAAAAAAAGGGGACGACCTAGGAAGGAATGGATAAATGATGTTAAAGAAGACTTGGAATAGTTGGAAATAGAGGACAGCAAAGAAAGCACTGGGATAGTCTTGATCTTGCTTATCCGGTCTTGGTCTTGCTCAAATCTTCCGGTCTTAGACTTGCTCAAATTGTCCGGTCTTGGTGTTAGTATCGGTCTTGCTCTTACTTACTCGGTCTTGGTCTAGGTCTTGCTCCTCCATCCAATCTCGACCTAAGAATTCCTAGCGACCTTTTTACTCTTCCAAAAACTAACAATGAATTACATGGTAGAAGTTTACAGTCCTCAGAAGATGAGATACTTTGAATGTACCACCAAGCGTATGGAATAACTGCTTTCAGGGGTCAGATTTTTGACTAAGAGAGTAGAGTTTCCCAGGAAAACAAATATTTTGTCTTCATCTTTCCTGTTCATTTAGTTATTGCAGAGACGAAGACAAAATATCTGTTCTCTCGAGAATCTTCACTTCCTCAGTCAAAAATCAGGCCCCTGAGTTATTTCCAAATGATGAGAAAATGCTTTTTTTGTGGACATGGAAAAATAATAGTATTTAAAAATTATCCACTGTTTTTTTTTCTTGTTAAATATATTAAACGTTGTATACTGTTTTTAAAAAATAAAAATTAATGGCGTAATTACAAAAACAATTCAAACTGTCATATAAAATAAATTACCGAAAATATTTGATCGTCTCTTATCGACGGAATTAATAATTTCAATTATAAACGAACGGGACACTTTATGCTAAACAGTAACTCAAATTGTCCGATGGAATGTCCTGATTTCGTTCGAGAACAATTTTGTTTAATTGCATAATGACAAGGACCGGGAGTATCACTGGAAGGCACATGAGAAGACATGTGGACGGTAGATCCGATCATTTTTTTTTAAATAAATTATGATCATCGCCCGGGGTTGTCTTTCCTTTTGTACCCGTGTAATACAACAACCTGAAATATAAGTGGGTAAATATTTTTATCCGTTATTAAAAAAATATATATAATGTGTAGTTTGATGAAAAAAATCCCGCTGAATTGACAAGGGAAATGACAAAAAAATGTAAATCATATCTGATGATGAGATTATAATGAGTATCTTTAGAAAGTATCAGGAAGGCTGAGTTTCCTCATATCGGCATTTCCACTCCATTTCCTCCAAAAGCGTTTTCCTTTTAGCAAAGAGGTGCGAGTTTCGAGAGAAGTAGGCTAGGACAAGGAGCTCTTCAAAATGTTAATGGTGAATTAATTACCCCGGTTCGTTTCTAGGTGAGAAGTTTTTGTTGAAAATGTTCCTTCACTTTATTGTTTCGGACGCTTACGCTTCAAAATTAGGATAATTTTATTTTAAATATTTATAGGATGAAAAGAAAAACAAATCTCCTTATTACGACAATCTGGATGTCTTGTACCAACTCTGTCATATTCGCCTTGTATAAAAGGTAAATTTAAATACTTTTCATTCTTTAATCCCATTTTTTAATAACCTTCACTTATGGAGCCATTGCGTGGAGTAGTAGAACTAGCCTATTGACGACGAGAGAAAACCTCTCCAAAATTCAAAGACTAGTCTGTATATGCATTACAAAAGCAATGAAAACATGCTCAACGGCAGCCATGGAAGTGATTCTCAACATCACCCCTCTACATATGGTGGTTGAAAGTGTTACAGAAAGAACAAGATACAGACTAAGTAGGTCAGGCCAGGAACCAAACACTCTGAAAGGTTGGGAAAAACCCCAAGTATCTTTCAAGCGGAAGTCCACGCCATAGGAAAGTGCGCCCAGTTCAATATTGATAAAGGATTCAGTAGACAAGGGATTATCATAATGTCGGATAGTCAAGCAGCCATTAAGGCACTGAGCTCTTGTGTAATCGGTTCCAAAATGGTGTGGGAATGCCTAGAAAAACTCAATGAACTAGGCGAGAGCAATATAGTCACCTTATTATGGATTCCAGGACACACTGGAATAGAAGGAAATGAAATAGCAAATGAACTAGCAAAGAGGGGGACTGAAATACCTTTCTGGGGGCCTGAGCTCTTTTGCGGAATCAGCCCCAATGTAATATTGGAAGAAATAGGTGAAGCCGAGAAAAAGAGAAGATCTGACCATTGGAAAGATCTATACAATCAAAGACTCTTCTGGGTGAGTACAACCTGTTGAGATCAAATGAATGCAAGAGTTTTGATAGGGATCCTAACTGGACATTGTTGCCTGAATGGGCACCTGAAAAAGCTCAAAATGGTAGAGTAAGAAGAATGCAGATTTTGTGGCATAGAAGAAGAAACCTCCAACCACGTACTTTCTAACTGCACAACACTTCAGAATCCTAGAGCACAGCAAAGTGTGACTCAGGGCTATAACTACTTCTTCTTTCTTTTTTTTTCCATAATCCTTTTTAAATTGTTTTATTGGTAAATTATAAGGTGAATGAACAGCTAATTTAATTTCTTTTTAACCGTATTCAAACCACGTTGTCGTGTCTCACGTCTATTTGAATTCCTGATTTATCAAAAAATGCCATAACCTAACAAACACCTAATTTTATCGGCATTAATTTTCCATTTCGCCTTAATTTATTTTTCATCTACATCAGCGGACATTTAAGTTCAAACACGACCAACCGGCCTTTTGTAGTCCAATAGCAATATCTTCAAAACGTCTTTTGTTATACAATATGTCCCTCTAAGTTGGAATCATATGGAAAATTTTTTTATTATTAATTTTAGAGAAAAAAGTTACTCTTCATAAAAGATTCTGTATTATCTAAAACTTATAATACAGTCATCAAATATCAAAATTTTTCAGTCGTATACAAGGTCTGTCAAAAAATATGTTCTACTCAAGAGTAAAGTATCTTTAAATTTGACAATATCGAAAAATGTTACTAACAAAAGTTAGATATGTCGAAGCATTTGTATAAGTAACAATTAAATGTGTTTGTTTCTAACTTTTTCTTAAAATTAATAATAAAAAAGTTTTCCATATGATTCCAACTTAGGGGGACATACTGTATGTATGGTCCTTGTGTAGTATTCAATATTCTTCGGGAAATTTCATATTTTCCACTATAATAATCCATATTTACTAACAGTTCCTATCGAAACTTTGTCCTAACCTCTTTTCCAAACTAGTTTTAAGATATTTACTTTTTAAATATATTTCTTTCGGACTAATCTTGGCATTGATATAATTAAAATTGACTTTATTTTCGCTCAAGATTCCTTGGGCGCATTTGATTTGCATAATGTTCTAAATTATACACCCATCGTGGAGCTCAGACCTTCATACCCACACACAAGCGATATTCTCCACCGAAATTGAAATAAGAAGCTGGATTGTATCACACAAAAAATAAGCAGTTTACATTACAGACTAACAGAAAAGAAAAAATTCAAAATATTGACAAAAAATTGCAAAATGAAAGTGATTTTTGTCAAACTTGGATACCCTTTTTTTATCTGCTAATTTCTCCAGGGTAGGCTTCATTATTTTACTTTTTAGCAATATCTTATATCCTATAGATATATTCGAGTGGTTTTGTCCATTATTGTGTTGTTTTCGGTGAAGATAGATTAAATTAAGAATAAATTTAACGAAATTACTGTAAAAAGTAAGTACATACAAAAGGAATACAATGCATACATCAACAACAACTAAGGCATCGGCATGTAGTACTCGAAGACATTGTTTGTCCATCTCGGGTAAGTCAATGAGACGCGAGCATATTTAAAGTAGTGTTTAAACAAAGCTGGCCAATAAGAAACGGCAGGCAGGTCGAGTTGCAGGCGGCCCTGACTATTTAAGATACAATTGACGACTTCTTACGATAAATTTCACTAATCTTATCTTTGAAATTGAATGATTTCGAGTCGCTTTCACGCGACGGCATATAAAAGGTAGCCGTGCTGATTTTATTTGGTCAACACAGTGGCGTTGTCAAAAAAAATTCCCTTTTTTTGTCTTCTAGATGCTTTTTCCAGATCCAGATAGATCACGACAATATGTAATTGTATGTATGTATGTATTTTGGGGTAACATTGACTGAGACCTAAAAGATCTATTTGTCTTATGTATCCTTTATCAATATTGAACTGGGCGCACTTTCTTATGGCGTGGATTTCAGCTTGAAAGATACTTGGGGCTTTCCCCAAGCTTTCAGAGTGTTTGGTTCCTGGCCCGAACACTCCTTTCCCAGTTCCTCCTATTGCTTTTGATTCATCTGTGGACCATTGAATGGCATTCTTTCCAAGCCTGGTAATGGTATTTGGATCCCATTCCTTCTTTTTGCTTAATTCCGTAACGAATTTCTTTGAAAAGTTATACTTTTTCATCATACCGTCTTGCGGGCATTTCCCAGGTTGTCTGATTTCTAACAAGTGAGGAGGTGGTTTTTTTAATGATTCCCTCTCTACTTAGTCTGTATCTTGTTCTTTCTGCAACGCTTTCCACCACCATATGTGGAGGGGTGAGGTTGAGAATCACTTCCATGGCTGCCGTTGGGCATGTTCTCATTGTTCCTGTACACAATGTAATTCCTCCAGTGTATCTTTCAATGATTTGGCCAGTTCCTTGGTGGTGCTTCTTCTATAACTTCCTTTAAAGTATGTAACATGACATAATTTCCTCTATGTCCAACCTTTTTTAATAACTTTTGCTGAATGTCTTCTCTATCTATCTATTTTCATATCTGTATCTTCCAATATATTAATTTGTTCTCCATCTTCTGTATCATCCCATCTACTTCCTTCCTTCTACTTTTGTTAATACTTCACAATTCTCATGTTTTGTTCGCTCCTTTTTCTTTCTCTCTTATTTTTTCATCACTTTTTCTCCTTGTACTCTCTTCGATTCCCTTTCTCTCCAACCTTCTTACATTTTCCTTGTATTCCAAATGTGAATTCACCCAAATTTTATTTTTAACAAACACTCCAACACATTTTTCAAATTTAATTTCAACAAGAAAGCATATCTTAATGTACTTAACACACCACGCCTCTTTTTCCTACTCCAAACGAACATTTGGGAGTGGTTTGTAACAGGTGTAGACAGAAAATAGCTTCTATGTGTTAAAAAGGTTATCAAGGAAACTTATTTCGATTATAAATTGAAATTTTATAGTCCGAGTTTTATAAAAATAGTATTAATGGCGTAATTAAGTCATTAATTGGTATCTGCTTATAGATATAAATAACGTATTTTATTAAAGAAAATTAGCATACGATTAAATTTAGTATAGGTGATGGTTTGTTATTAAATTTTATTGAAGTAGAGATCCCAGGCGTTTATATGAACAGTGCTTATAGTACATTCAATCGCCTTCTTGGTGTGCGTCATCGTTTGTTACGTATATCCGGGTTTTATTTTGATATTTTGACATATAGCTTACTTTAAATTTGATAAATAAAATCATCAGGATCGTATTCAGCCAAAGAATAATTACCAGCTTCATTTTCTAACTGAAAATACTTGAAAACTTTCAAAATGCTGATGTTTCTCCGTGTATTTAGGCATATTTTTGTATAACTTAAACAAATATAACAATAAGATGAATATTCACTTTTCATATATAATAATTGACCGTAAAAAACAACAGACCTGTCAGTGGGGCTTTAGAAATAGACCTAAGACACATTGCCGCTACAAAAGGAACGCCTGCATCCTATTTTAAATGATGTACTAGGTCATGTGACATTTTGAACTTCTCAAGAATGTATGCCAGAAAGAAACCCTATTTTAATTTTTTAAAGATACTTCTATGTGTTCGGTCGTTAGTTTACGACTCGGCATTGTGTTTATAAAATACATTGCTGCCTCCTACTGAAGACGTTAATATTTTATCGCTGTGGCTTTGTTCATTTCTTTCGCATGTAAACAGGGGACAATGAGTCAGATTTATTTGAAGCTACGAATTTTAAGTTGGTTTCAATGGGATTATATGTATTCTTTTTTTCGTATTTTTTTGAGTTAATTAGATACTTAGTCGGGTTGTTTGGAATTCACCGAGAAATAGTAACATCAAAAGTAGATAATGTGGATTCTTTGAATAGAGTACACGCATATTTCATATTTTGCTTGGATATTAATTTATAATAGTAAATATGATACTTATCAAAAATTACTAATAATAGGAAATAAACCAGTTTCCATTGGAAATTACTCCCCAATTTTAAAATAATCAAATTTCAATGCACTTTCCGACCACAACCCGAGGATTTCCGAACGCTACCGATGATACGTGTGATGTCATATCTCTTGTGTTTACTTATGTCAATATGGCCGGTATTGCATTAGGTTATGTGTAGTTGTGTGTTTATATTGTATTTTAATCAACTATTGATTGCTTCATTGACGTAAAAATATCATTTATATGTTTGTTTGAGACCATTATGTGTTTGTGTGTGCTTTGTTTTATTTCTAAAAGTCAACGTAATGTGGAAAGTGGACATAAATATTCGATATTTCCGAGGATATTTTAAAACTTTTGGAAGAGTATATTTTATTTACTAGTTCAGTGTTCAGTGACGATTGTTGCATATTTTGTGAGTAAAGATATGGCTAACGAAGGTTTTGTAAAAGCACAAACTGATAACTTGCCCAAAGTAGACCCATTTATGCTGCTTGAATTTATAAAGTCAAACAGCTGCTTTAATGCAGAGGAAATAATAGGAGTTAAAGCATTATCGTAAGTACGATTTAAACTATGTTTTATTTATATAATACATACCAACCATATTTCGATGTGTGGTCGTAAGAAAATGATATTTTTATGGTTGATTCCCAGACATATAGGTACATAACCTCAAACTTTTAAAGAATAAAAATTACCAGCATAGAAGTAGGTACTTACATTAAAATGGTTTTCACAAACAAAAGTAACGCCCTTCTCTTAAGTGTATTTTTGCTGGCGCCACCAGGTAAATTAACAAATATTTTGTCTGGAGCTTTAATAGACGTTGATTTACACACTGGAACAATGCAATACTTGGAATACAAAGTTTTTTTTCGGCTTTATCCATTTTTAAAGCTTTCAGAAACAAATTAGATCACAAGAACTCAGAGCGTGATACACGAATAAGAACGTAAACAAATGACGTCACACCATGGGGCAGCCATCTTTATGACGTAAAGCGCGTTTTGGTGGAATTTTTTGATTTTAAAAGGTTTTAAAAGTAAAGTTTATATTTTTTTGGAAAAATAGGCATGCAAGGTGTTGGGAGACCTGATAAAGCGCCAATTTCCACCAATAGCAAAATTTATGCTTGTACCCTATTGTAAATAAGAAAAAAAAGCGATTTATTTAAAAAATGCATGTTCTTACTACCAATACATCGTAATTTGAGCTGGATAACTCAGAACCTAGATCTGCGTAAAAAGCATTGTAGTTGAGGTAGTCGTTAGCATCTTCGTATATTTTTGCAACTACTACACGATGTCTTCCTTCACTTGAATAAAAATCGACAATACCAGCGTACAAAGTTGCATTATACCAATTTGATTCCGTTGAACTTTTGTGATTAAATTCCCAACCAACTGGAATAGGCTTAGTATTTGTATCGAATAATGAAGGAAATTCATCAGCTGTAGTGGAAACAAAGTCTAAGTTTTCTTCAGAGTTTTCAATTCCACAAAGAATCTAAAAAAAAATTATGTCATTCCTAGTTAATCTTTTCACAGATCACTTTATCTTTGTCAGACTAAAGACTTTGTATATGGGAGTATTTCTTAGATAAACATTTTTGTGTCATTTGGAGTAACAAACCGTTAAATTCACTAGAAATACTTATCTTGTGAGTCGTGCTATTTTTATTTTTCGAAAGTGCTTAAGTGAATTATGGTGTTTTTCCAAAAATAAATCAGGGAATTGAAGGGAATGTTGGAAAGTGAAAAATTTAGAGTTTGAATTTTTGTTTTTGTAAATCAAAACAGAAATTCATCATTAATTTTAAAGAATCTCACTTGATTCACCTGGGAAAACAGTGAATAGAAATAGACAGAAAGTGAATAAAAGGAAATTATGAAGAAAACTAGCATTTCAAGTTAAAAAACGTTATTAAACAGAGACGTACTAAGAAAGTTTCTCAAATCCTCTCAAAAAAGGCATTTTCAGTGGAGTATTTTTTGAAAAAACTACTCAAAATAGCTCTCTATCCACTTTTCTTTACAGTTTTCATAGATATTTTGGTGAAACCAAGTATCATAAGTTGAAAAAACGCTGTTAACCAGGGGCGTACTAAGAAAGCTTCCTCAATCCTCTCAAAATCCTCTGAAAAAAACTACTAAAAATTACTTTCTATACACTTTTTTAAAGTTTTCTTAACAGTTTTCATAAAAATTTTGGTGAAAACAAGCAGTTTAAAGTGAAAAACGTTGTTAACCAGGGGCGTGCTAAAAAAGTTCCTTAAATCCTCTCAAAAAATGCATTTTCAGTGTTTTGAAAAAAAAACTTCGAAAAATTGCTTTCTATACACTTTTCTTTACAGTTTTCATAGATATTTTGAGGAAAACTAGTATTATAAGTTGAAAAAACGCTGTTAACCAGGGGCGTACTAAGAAAGCTTTCTCAATCCTCTCAAAAAGGGCATTCTTAGTGGAGTATAATCTGAAAAAAACTACTAAAAATTGCTTTCTATACACTTTTTCAAGGTTTTCTTAACAGTTTTCATAAAAATTTTGGTGAAAACTAGCGTTTACAGTGAAAAACGTTGTTAACCAGGGGCTTACTAGAAAAGTTCCTTAAATCCTCTCAAAAAATGCATTTTCAGTGTTTTAAAAAAAATAAGAAAAATTGCTTTCTATACACTTTTTTAAGTTTTCCTCACAATTTTCATAGCCATTTTGGTGAAAATTAGCATTTTAAGTTGAAAACGCTATTAATCAGGGGCGTACTAAGAAAGTTTCTTAAATCCTCTCAAAAAAGGCATTTTCAGTGGAGACTTTTGTGGAAAAACTACGAAAAACTGCTTTCCATACACTTTCTTAAGGTTTTTTTACAGTTTCCAGAAAAATTTTGGAGAAGACTAACATTTTAAGTTAAAAAACGCTGTTAACCAGGGGCGTACTAAGGAAGTTTCTTGAATACCCTCAAAAAAAGGCATTTTCAGTGGAGTATTTTTTAAAAAGCTACTAAAAATAGCTTCATATGAACTTTTTTAAGCTTTTCTGTACAGTTTTCATAGAAATTTTGGTGAAAACTGGTATTTTAAGTTAAAAAAACGCTGTTAACCAAGAACGTACTAAGAAAGTTTCTTAAATCCTCTAAAAAAAGGCATTTTCAGTGGAGTATTTTCTGAAAATATCTTCAGCACTTTGAAAGTTTTTCTTCACAGCTTTCATAGCATCCCATACTTTAATAAAAAGAAACCTACTTGAAATATAATACCGCTCTACACACATCACAAGTGACGAGTCGACACTGATAGTAATATCTAATGTTGTAAATCATTTTAACGACATAAAAAATTGACCCACAAGTCTTTTCGAACACGTCTATTTTTTCACATACATAAAAAAATTTATTCGGTAATGCTGATGATCCTGATGAAGATGAATTAATTCATAAGAAGACACACAAAACCACGATATAATATAGTCAAGTTAAATGATAAACGTAGTTGGTGAAAAAGTGAGTGAAAGCAAAAAGGAGAGAGTTAGTAAATTTGCATTGCGGCGGCAATGGTTCGCTGAATGGAACATAGTTTCGGAAATTGAAATTTTGACAAGTGTATTTATCATGTCGCGGTTGCCCAGCGTACCCAGACCCCCATACATCATGGTACATAGGTGTAGAGAGAAAATGTATATACCTACGTGTGTAAAAATCGACACTTAGACAGTGTCGTTCGTTAAATGAATCTTTATTCTTACTTTCAAATCAACTGCATCGCTGCTCAAGAAATATGTTTTAGAATCAATAGTAACGTTTACATTCGTTCTTCCATTATGTACAGTCGTTGGTATAAGTCCTGATACACCAATTGCGGGTATTGAAAAATTGGCTAGTCCAATGTAGAATTCAGTTTGTCCTGGAACTAAAATACAATCTTCCGGTACGGTCGCGTTAACGTAAGGTTTCCATATCAAGTTATCTGTTAACAAAAATAATTTTATAATCAAACCAATTTAAATAAACTTCCACTTACTGCCGCCTTCTACGGTGTAGTGAGTTAATAACACGAAAAATAGAGCAAACACTGGGTTTATTATAGTTGATGACATTTTGTATCACTGTTCCTTTAGGCTTGGAATATGCTTTTTTATACTATTGAGTTGTATTATTATAAGGATCACTAGAAGTTTGATTTTTTACGATGAATGTTTTTCAATTGATAAGTGATAAGTGATAAGATTTACTTTATCTTCAATACCACCTGAAAATATCATTTCTCAATAAAGCGTAGTTCAAACAAACTAATTGCCGCAAAAGAATAACAATCTGTACTGATAGTAGACAAGCACTAATAGCATTGAACAGACAACGTGTTATATCGGGGCTAGTACTAGAGTGACACCAAGATTTAGCTAACGCCTCGGCAAATAACAATATTAACCTGAGGTGGGATAAAGGACTTACGGCCTAACACCTTCGACAATTGCGGAACTAGCCAAACGTTATACCCATGCTGAATCCCTTAAGAGATGGGATGGAATCAAAAGATGCACCCAGGGCGACTCTGGGAAGCTGGCGCCGAACAAATATTTGACGATGACCGGGAAAAACCTACATTTAACAGTAGGATGTCTGCCTGGCCACTGTTAACTAAGGAAACACCTCCTTACTAAGGGCTCTATGCAGGATGTGTGAACAGGAAGATGAAACTGTCAGGCATGTCTTATACACCTGCCGATATAAAGGACTTGTCTCTTATTGACCACCTTCCTGAGAAGGACTTGATGGACGATAACCTAGGAGAACAACTCCTAGGGAGAATGTACAATGGGTCACATGTGACTCCCCACTCTACAGATACAGATGGGTCTAGTGCTAAGATTTACTTTATCTTCGATAACACTTAAAAATATAATGTCTCAATAAAGTGTCTCTTTGACAACAACGACTCTGCTTCTGGTGTCACAGCTCTTGTAATGTCTGTAACTGTAATTTTTGCGCTTTTTTATCAGCTACCAATTTCCATTTGAAAATTTTCATGTGCGCCACTATCTGTTGTTACTTTTTCACGACATTTTCAATTTTTACTTCGAGCAGGTTAATAACAGTGGACATGTTCCAGAGAATGAACATTTTCATCGGCACACTACGTTTGTCCTCTGTCTAGAATGACATGCAGGTCAATTGAGAGAGAAAATTAAAAATTTTTAACAAACTTTTGTAGTGTTTGTAGAAGCGCAACGTAACTACGGATCAAATTTATTGGAAGGACACCGTCAAAATCAACAATTAGAGTTTGATAACTTTTTTGTTTCATCACCAAGTTAGCATGGACAATTAAATTTAATCAAAAATTGATTCTTGAAATACATCGTCGAAAATTGTTGATCGTTTTGTCGTACCTTTGGGCGATTTGTGTCTCGATCGTAAAAAAATACTTCCTTTTGCATATTTATGATACAAATTCGAGCTGTTACTAAATAATAGTGTTTTACATATTCATAATATTACGTATAATTATATAGAACAAACCGAAAAACACCTGGATTTTTATGCTTATCAATATTTCCATCTTTTCCTTCTCTTCATGTACATTATAGTCGATCTCTCGATTTATTTATACCAGGGGCAAACTAAAATTAAACTTCAAAATGTACAGATTGTCCTCATACAGTGTGACCCCTTTTTGTTTGGAAGCACCCCCGTAAAATCCGCATTTCTCAACCGATTTTGATTTAATTTTTGGACTTTAGCTCTTTACGTCAGGTTTGGTTTGAGCGACCGGGGGTGGCGACGCAAAAGATCTGTCCGCTACGTTACGTTATGCTACGTTGCTTCGTTATGTGCCTTACTTGCGTGCGTGTGTTCTCTCCTGAGTCTCTCTCTCGTTTACGAAGCAGCGATTCATATGCTTCGGCCGGGAATCGAACCCGGGCCGCCTGCGTGGAAGGCGAGCATTTTATCACTGAACCACCGATGCTACATTAAAATTCTATGCAAAGCTGGTATTCGCAGTGCTGGTGATCTACTTGAATTTGTTCGGATAAATTTTTACTATTATTTCCATAATTCTTTTGCGCGATTGATCTTTTTTGTTTATTTACAGCATCGGTTGTCAGGAAGGTAGGTTGTGTTTACTGGTTTCTAAGTTTAACACGTCGGTAAGTGATTTACTTACCGTTCAGACGTCGAAAAGTAATAAATAATAATAAAAACAATTTCACCAAAATGTTGTCATAGACTACTTTGCCAACAATCCAAATTATTAAGCACAGTTTTACATTACTTCCAGAAGCTATAACTCCAGAAGTTGGATCACACTGTATAATAGTCGCTTTCTACAAAACTTAATTGGAAGAAAAATTTATCAAAGAGACTATAGTATAATTCAGCCTAAATCTGGCTTCAACCAGCTAAGAGAAAAAAAAGTTAGGGAATCTCTGGTGTATCCCATATTATTTTCTCACACCCGGTAACGTGAATTCATTCGATTCATTTATTCAGATACTGGAACTTTGAAGAAACTAAAAGATTATCCCATCTAATAAATAGTAATTTGGTTAGTTCTAGTTGACGCCCTTAAAGTTTAGCCCGAAGCGACAACTCAGATCATCTCCCAGTTCTTTATGACGATGTCGGTGTGAACTTGTATCGTGCGCGGGTCACTTCATCTCCTAGAGGCGGTAGTAAAAATTTCGACTTTCTCAGATGCTAGAATCAAGATTAAGATTGAATGGAAATAGGGATTTTTGTTCGTAAAAAGGATGAATTTCGAGCTAAAGTTTGTTGTTTTCTTTGAATTTATAGGTTAACTTTTCAAATTTTAAACGCTGGCAAAGATTAACTGTTACTTGATAGAAAGCCAAAACGAAAAGTAGCTAGATTATTGCATTGTCCACGGGTCATGTCAATTAAGACTTTTTTTTTCTCCTATTTTTTGGGAATCAAACCACAATAATGTTTTTTATTTTTTATTTCGACGTTTCGGTAGCGTTCCAGCTACCGTTGTCAAGATTAACTAAAAAATAATAAATAAATAAAAAAAATAATCATACACAAAAAGTAACAACAAACGCGTTTTATTAACAACATTTCAAAAAAAGCGAAAAAAAAGCGCTATCCCAATAAAAACCGTTCCTGGAACGAACACTTCACTGGATTCCACTTCTAGTAGACTATCATATCGTATATAAATATAAATATAAATATTTTATTTTACATTTTACCAGAGATGTGATCTACTATGAATGGACCTTAATAAAATTTGACAACAAAGGTTTGTAGTCTTAAACTTCAAAATATTATCGATTCTCTAGTTGTCATATTTTTTTCGTTGTGTCAGATAGGAACCTAAAATTATATTAATACTGGTTAATCTTGACAACGGTAGCTGGAACGCTACCGAAACGCCGAAATGAAAAATAAAAAACATTATTGTGGTTTGATTTCCAATAAATAAGAGAAAAAATAATAAGTAATGCCACAAGGAACTTACAGAAGATATAAAGAATTAGCTCCCCCAACGATTGGACCTTATAGAAATAACGCAAAAACGTTTTTTTCCCTCATAAAACGGTTGCCAAAAAACGGCAATTTTCGGCATACCAAAACCTCATGTAAATCAGCATTGAGAAAACTGTCTAACCGCATAAAAAAAAATCAACACACTTTTGTTTAATTTGCATTTTAAGGACGAGAGATGGCGACAATTTCTTTGACTGTTTAATTTATATGTAGAACCAGTAATAGTGGTCAGTTCCTTATACAACATAATGAACGCTCATTACCATCCAAGTCTTTCCAGCTTATGGCAATACTTAGTATACTACACTGAGAAAGATTATAAAATATTAATTTTAAAATTGCCATAGCAAACAATCTGTATCTGTATATTAGGAAGGGTGAGTGTAGTCTCACAGCACTCAGGCCACATGTGACCCATTGTACATCCTCCCGAGGAATTGTCCTCTTAAGTCATCGTCCATCCTGTCCTTCTCAGGAAGGTGGACAGGTCGCTAGGAGACATCTCCTTCATATCGGCAGGTGTAGGCCAAGACTCACCGAACACACACTCTCTTACTGACGATAACTCCGGACACTCGCATAAGACAGTTACATCTTCCTGTTCACACATCCTGCATAGAGGTGTGTCCACTAGCACCATGGTATGGAGGTGTTTCCTTAGTTGACAGTGGCCAGTCAGAAATCCTACTGTAGAGCAAACAATGACCTTGAATCCAACATTATGACAGGGACTCACAAAATATAAAAGACATTTTGAACTAAAAAGTGAATCATTCCATTTCCTACTACACGATTGGGACCCGGAACCCCTCTGAGTGTTACTTGGTTACAGTCGACTCGGGTTAAGAGTGAATAGGCTTTCCCTATATTCCATTGAAGCTGATACCTCAAAAGGTTTCCTCAGTAATGTGACTATTGTTCTCAACTAGTTCTGATTACGCAAGAGCTTCGAACTTCAATATCTGCTTGATTATCCCGACAATATGATAATCACTTGCCCTTTATATCCTTTGTGAATATTGAACTGGGAATATTTTCTTACGTCGTGGATTTCTGCTTGGAAGAAGCTCTTCACAAGCTTCCAGAGTGCTTGGGTTCCTGACCCGTTCCTTCCTGTGTTGAAAAGAAGTAAGAAAAGAAACAACTCTCAAATAGTGAGTTGTTTTTCAGTGTAAAATTCGACGACATTTCAGCCGAAGGCGCAGAAAAAGGAAATTACCAGACGACCGATGATTAACATTCAAAAGACATTATACTTTGTCCTCTGGGGCTGTATGAAGACGGACGAGAGAAAGACGAGAGAAAATCGTCGAAAGAACGGAGTTGACCTATTACATCGGATGAGACCTTTTGTTATTATTTTGTTTTCTCATTAAAATCATCGTCTAACATTTGGAGTTGTTATTAGAATTTTTAATGCGCAAAATAAGATGCGAATTGACCTTTTTTTTGTCAAAGAAAGTTTTCTTAATAGGTATATACTAGTTGTCCCAGTCTGGAAAACGTATCTTAAGCTACGAGGCATCAGTAAGGGGTGAGGAAACATGGCCGTTATCTGTCATAATGGCGTACGGTTTTTTAATAGACAAAATACATACTTAGCACTTTAGCTTTTTCATAGTTAAACGTGGCAATATAGAATGTTTTCAGCCGCATTCCTTCCAAAGCTTCTGCTATACATTTCCAAGGACATTTGTCTTATTTACTATTTAATTAGTGAAAAAACAGCATGGATCAATATTTATTTTCGACCTTTTACTTGAAAAATAAACACCTACTTGCGAAGAATTTCCCTTCTTTAATGAAAAAACCATTCGGCACCTCTTAAGAAAATAACAGAGAGAAAAAAAGGTGGTGTATATTGCTCTAAGATGTGGTTTTATTTTATGAGCCGTATATATCTTTTATCGCCTGTTTCAAATAAGCATTCCGTCTTTATAAATAGAAAAAGAGGAGATAAGTGAAAGGTAAACATTAGGAATAATCCCATTTGCATCTGAAACGCAGGATATCATCCAGCTCAGAGCGTTTGAATTAAGTTTATTAAAAAGTAAATGAGAAAAATGACGCGTAGAGACTAAAAACTATAAAATTTCGGTCGTTAGATGCTTTCTTTTGCTGTACATTGTATGCACCATCTAGTTTTCAGTAAATCGCTCAGAAAAAGTGCGTCAATAAGAGTCTGGGAGTTTTTAATTCGATGGTTATTCTTTAGAATGTTCTGAAAATGGGCTAGTTTCATGGGTATGAATTAACAAGTGAATTTATATAAGGAGGGTTAAAAATAAGATATATTTTTCCATGATAACGATATTTATCCCAAAAGTTATAAATATTTATGGAAATAAACCGCTTCAATTAAACCAATGGCAGAAGCCCTTGCTTCAAAGTACGGTGAAAGTCGACTAGAAGAATATGACAGTTGTCAATTTACATCATTCACCTTCAGTTTTTAGTGGTTGTTTGTCTTATTTTATAGTAGAAAGTGTGCATTCACCTTTTAAAACACATAAAACAAATAAAAAACACTACCACAAATACTTTAATAAAATCCAGAAATCAATAAGTAGACAAAACAATAAACCACATAAACAAAACATTTGTAGGTTATGGCATTTGTTATTGTTTTAGGAGGCACTCAAAATCTCCTAAAAAGAAGAAGAATCGGGAACTAAATCGAGTTTCGAATTCTTCGGAATTCTAGGGTAACGCAATTTATGCGTGTGTGTTAATATCACATGTTTTCCAAACAACTCTATCTACATAGAGAACATTTAATTTTAATTTCCATTGAATAGGTAATACTAGAGATTCAAAGTTTTTTTTCTTTTATTTTATAGGTACTTTTAATGTACTGTGGAATATTTTTTCTTCAACGCTCACTACAGCATTGCCTCCTATATATTAAAAGTGATTTTACATTTTAGTTTTTAATGGAACACACTATTTCTTTATAAATCCACTATATTAGTTTTCTAATAGAATTGACAATTGTTTTGATATATCATTTTATATCATCGTCACATTTTATTTTCTACTTTGAAAGCGTCATGTCGAAAACTACAGCTTGAAATATATATTTCCAAATTTCTTTGACTACGCGAGAGTTACCTTTCTCAATAAGAGGCACCCGATTATGAGAGCATCATTTGAAAGAGTACGTTTTGACAGTACTTCGCGTTTCTGTTTGACAGATGTAAAAGAAAAAAGATAACTAGTCTATTTATAAAGTTTTCCCTCCTGACAACAGCGTAAAATCTCCTTGTTTGTCATTGGCTCTAGCCTACCTCAGTCCAGGGTAGGGAATCTCCGAACGATCGAGGGTACCGCCACCTAGGGGGTCGGAAATATACTAAAATTGCGGATTTAGTGAGAACATGAAGAGAACTGTAACGCCGTTGAAAGATACTTCCACCTGCTGCCACCCACTTCGACTGTTTAACTTAACCTAATAATCACTTGTTTGTAGACGTGTCATGGACGTGTCAAGTCTAAATTATCTACGTTGTTGGCGATTTTGTCAATTTTGTGCCTTAGTAGTAAATTTTCCAAGTTATTGTATATATATATAATATTTTGTTTAGGTCGGTGTGTTAGTTTAGTTTAGTGTGGACTTTTTTATATATAGACAATGGCAACAAAATGTATAGTTGAGGACTGTAGGTACTGTGAGCTGCACCCGGTCAGTTTTTTTTAATAATATAAAACATGTTTAATTAACTGAAAAGTGACAAAATATTGAAGTAGTTACTCTTTTATACAGCTTTAAACTTCCGAGCCATGAAGAACAACGTTCGGTTTGGCTGGAGAGAAGTGGAAACCTCTTTTTGGATTTAACAGGGCACAAAAAATTGGAGAATTTGCCCTCGTCACTTTGGCCAGGACTGCTTTGTTAGAGTAGAAAAAGGCAAGGGCATGGTATTGAAAAGGTTTTCTTTGCCATCCCTGTTTTTGCCTGGTAAGTAAATTTTTTTGTACATATATTTATTGAATGTTGTTATATTAGAGTGTTTTTTTAGATTACAATCCAAAGGAGGGATCTGATTTTTTGTTTCCCACTATGGTACCCTCACAGGTAACAGCTCTTCAGCAAAATAAAGGTATTTATTGTTGTAAGTTTGATATAATTTAACTGATACAAAGTTTCTGTAGATGCGATGAAAGAATCTGTTTTTTATTCCCCAGTTGGGAAGGTGACAACAACAACCAAAACCTATTCAAGGGCATTGATTAATGGTGAGTTTTTTGCAACTCGTTATGATATAATTTTGGCAGTCATACAATGTACCTAAGAAATATTAACATAATTTTTATGTTACAGCTATTCCATCCACGAGCCGGGTGTGTGAGGAAGACATTTTGCAGAGCATCAAGCCATTATCAATAATGGTATGTATCAATTAAAATATCTTCTATATGTGTCTTTTGTTATATTATTTGATTTGTTTAATTTCCATAAAAAACAAACTGAATAACATGTTTTATAGTACTATATTAGTAAATGATTAAATTGTCTACAGATACTGCAAATATGTATGCTCCACCTCCCAGAAGTAAAAAAAAAGAATTTCTCGAAGAAAGGTACAAGCGTTTTTCAAAGGTCGGTAGTGAGCTATATGAATAAAAATATCCAAATTTAATTAGATAATATAATATATTAGTCATGATAGTCATAATCATAAGCAAACTAGAAATGGATGTGTTTCATGTTTTCTTCAATATACATCTGCCGATCTGTCCACAGAAACAGTTGCTGATAGATAAAAATATTTTTTTATTTGTACGAGACAATGTTATTCTTAAAAAATATCTTTGAAATGAGTACATTTTACATTTAACTCAAATTACTTTCTTTATTTGCAGAAGCCGAGGCATCAACAAAAAAAGATTTTTACAAGACAGTGACCCTCATAAAGCGCCTTAGAGCGAAAAATGTTGACCAAAAAGATATAAAACATTTTGTGAAACTAGTTACTGGAAATGAAGGATTAGTGAACATCTTGGGTAATTACTCGAAAGTGGCCCTCAATTTTTTTGAATCAAATCTGAAAAATTTGCGTATGAAGCCCAAGGGGCGTAGGTTCTGCCAAGATGACAAATTGTTTGCACTGTCATTGTACAAGAAGAGCGCCCGAGCATATCGCTTCCTGTCCAAGTTTTTCAGCTTACCATCTCGGAAATCTTTAAACAAAATCCTGAATAGTGTATCCTTTTTACCAGGTGTAAATGAACACATTTTCACACATTTAAAGATCCAGGTCAGTAAGCTGGGGGAGGAGGACAGGTATTGTGTTTTAATGTTTGATGAAATTTCTCTCCATCCTCATTTAAAATATAATCTGAAAACACATTCTGTAGATGGGTTTGTGGACTTAGGTGTTAGGAAGCGAAGGTTACAGTTTGCTGACCACGCCCTAGTATTCATGGCAAAAGGTATTCGTAACCTTGGAAGAACCCATAATTTTGGTTTTTGTGAAGGTACCACACCAACAGTCGACTTGGTGCATTGCATCAAAACGATTATTGGAGAATTGCAGGCGATCAGTATCACTGTGATCGCTACTGTATGTGACCAAGGTGCCACTAATCAAGCTGCCGTGAATCAATTAGTAGGACCTAGTCGCACTGGGACCCTAACTTACACAGTTGGAGATCCTTCTCAAGAGATCGTTCACCTTTATGATCCCCCCCATTTATTAAAGGGGATCAGGAACGGTCTTTTATGTAAGGATCTTCAATACGGGATGAACGGCAGCAACAAAGTGGCATCTTGGTCGCATTTATCTCGATTATATGAAATCGATCGAATGCAAGGACCATCAAGCAATGCGTTAAGTTGACTGATGAACATGCCCATTTTTTCATCATCTTCTCATATTTGTGTATTATGTATTTACTAAAAGTTATGTCTTTGAAAACAATACCTCCTTCTCCTATTTCAGTGATTATTGATTTTTATTGAATGTTTGTGAATTTTTAACTTCAATAGGTATGTTATATTTGATTATTTTTGTACTCCACAATATGCATCTTTTTCTGTATTTCAACAATAACGGTGAGAGGGTCACTGTTCCACTATTTGTTGTACTTTGCGTCTTTTCCTGATCACTGTTAATCATAAACTTATTAATGCTTCTTACCTTAAAAAATCGTTTTACCTTACTTCGTATACGATTCAAAATAATTTACTACATTTATTGTTCTTCCTGTTTGTCATTAAAAGATGTAAAAAACGTTTTATTTGCTGTGTACTTTTTATTTTAAATAAAATATATAAACTTGATAATTGTTGCTTTATTTTTCCCACTCCAGGCATTATATGGTTCATTTTTTGACATTTCATTTAATTTAACTTGACTATTTGATTGCTATTATAGTGATATCAATCAAAATGTTGAGTTACTTTGAATGAAATTTCAAAAAATGGACCATAAATGCCATATTGCAATAAAAATAAAATCACAGTAATTTTGAATATGGCGCCAGCCGCGAAAAACTGTAAATTTACAGGAATCTTCTTTTTCCACTGTTAGCGGAGATCACAACCATGTCAAATGTGTTGGAGTTTCATTTTCCGACCTGTAAGATGGCGCCACTGGTAAAATTAATTCGTCATTTGAAGCGCCACGGGTCAGATTCCCATCTATCAGTGTTATGTTATCTATGCCTCAGTCTACCACAGGAATTCAAATTTCAATATTTTTTTTCATTTTTATTTGAAATCCTAGAGTGGAGTTATTAGTTGCAAATACTTGAGACCCAATATGTCTTGTGACATTTTCATTGAAATTCATGAAACGAGCCCATTAAGATGTTTTTTACGACTCCATTTACTTTAATAAATATGTTTTAAATCATCTTGAAAAATGTACCAAACAATTTCATTGTTGAATTGTCATTAGTTAATGAAAGCAGCGTCGATAAAGGTCTTTCTTTTTTTTTAATCACACTAAGAGTATTTTTGTATTCGATCTTTGTTATTTCTTGCTCCCGCCTCGAACAATGTCACAGCAAAATAATAATTATAACGTTTCAGCATTGAAAAAAATACTGAAATTAAAAAGAAAATCGTCGACTTTTCAACAAATAGCGAGACATTCGCCAATACAAATTGGATGGAAACTAAGTAGTTGAGAAAAATATTGTTTTTCAAATTCTAGTTTTTATACAGGGTGATTTTTAATATTTTTACGTAGAAAAGTAGAAAATTTCGTTAAAAAAAGTTTCCCCTGTATAACAAAATGTAAAAAATACATAATAGTATAAGACCGAGCACCAATAGGTACGAGGTTTATAAATGTCTACCCCACCATGTTGTATATACAATTTTTTCCACTACTATCCAAATTTAATACAAAAATTAAAAATAATTCACAAGCGCACCACGAGAAGGGTTTACCCCGTCGTCTGACTGACAAGTACACTGTCAGTTTTCGATATATTATGAACGTACTCGTTATATGTCATCAGTCATTTTTGGTTGAGCGCGAATTTTAAACTAATGGCATTTTTATTCAAATAATTCCATACTGGTAGGCAATTTCAAGCAGCAAATATGTTGAAGACAATCTCCTGGGTATACAAAATTATATTGCACAAGTTTTTGTTGAACTACTATCCCTGAATTCTCAAAATATTTGAATTAGTCCATTATTGACCTAGATTAATAATAGAAAAAAATTATTAACCACTAATAGAGATGACTAGGAGAAGCAATAATTGTCAACTTCACAGCTACTAGTAGAAATTAGTATATTAAGTACCAAGCAAGTGAGACTCATTTCAATCCCCCACCTCTAAACACCTCACGTGATTAATAGACACTCCCTTATCTTATGTTCCAATAGTTATGAATCACCCTGTATATCTGTCAACACTTTTGACACTCCAAAAAGGAAATCCTTGACACTTTAATGTAATTTTCATTTTGTTGATTCATCATTTTCACCAAATATTTTTGCAAATTCAGCCGGGTCCTCTATTAAAAATATTTTTTTTGGGTCGATAAATTGAAATTTCCAGCGTTTTGTTTGACCCGATCTCTAGAGCTTTCTATCTAGAGACACACGTAATTGGAACAAATATTATTCAACCTTAATTAAAATTTAATTGAAATTAGTAAAGTAAATCTAAAGTGGAAAAAGGTGAGACGACGTCTAGATTGTGAGACCTCTTAGAAAAAAAAAGACTAACAAAATTATACAGGACTCTGGTTGAAATAAAAATATAACTTATCAGATAAATGCTTAATTTAAGGCATTAGAAAATATGAAATAAAAGGGCGAGCTTATATTGGTACTATTTCCAATAACATGGCTATTTCAAACATTCGAGTTTATTGTAAAAAACAAGATCAATTCTACTGCCCAATTGTCAACGCTAGAGAGATATTGTAATCAATTTTTTAATTTTTTTACCTTAAAAATTTGTTTTGGTACGTCCCTGTACAGCTATGTCGTTTTGAATCACATTGATGGGACAACATTTTTGGCATCTCCATGTCCATAATTGGCTACTGCGTTTCGTTATTATTTCAGCATTATATTCTTATCAAAAATGCAGAACTTAATGACGGTTTTCAGTAGCACTGACTTTTATGAAGACGGTCGTGTCTACTTTTACATCAACGGTAAATTAAAATACAGGTCAATATTTTTTATATTTAATTTGATATAAACATGCGACTGTATTGGCTTCGAGAAAAAAAACCATAAAAATTTATATGAAGAGTATCCGCTAATGATTTGTGTGTTAAAACGTTGTAGAGTTAAATTTAAATAGAGGAGTTCAGTTCAGGTCAGTATGGCCAACAAAAAGTGCTTTTTTCTGACAAGAATGACAGTTAAGGTCTACCATTGAAAAAATAAGATTT
>CAJUYG010000080.1:406361-418875 GCA_910591675.1 Galerucella calmariensis | reverse complement strand
ATCAGTATAAAAGTGGATGCAAGATGATTCCCTGTCGGTGAGAGTTATGGGTCATGTTTGGAAATGTAAAATAGTCCAAAAAACCAAACAAGAACTACTTGAGCAACAAAACAAACTTAAGGAGACGCAGCCAAAGAGCCATTCCGAAGAAGTTTGTGAATCTCGTTGTAGCTGTATCGATACTGGAAATGCCTTTCGACCACCAGCACCTCCTGCGGATGGTGTTAATAATAGATCTGGGATAATCGATTTACCACCTTTAGGTCCGAAGCACGCTAAAATTTTGGCTGGTTTTATGCCCACCATAAGTTGTTTTGTTTTAGCTGGTACTCTTTGTGTATTTTACATTTGTGAATGGAAAGATGTTCTGCAATATCTTCCTTACTATAATGGTAAATATGTTACAGATGAAGATAAGAAATAGATCGATCTTTATGGAGGTGAGGGTGTATTTAAGCAAATTTACTGTAAAAAATGATGGTTTATTGTAAATAAATCGTTCTCGACTAGTACTGTTATACATCTCTTACAGTATTAATAACTATTTGTTTACCCTTAGACGCATAATAGTACTGAATATTTATGTTGGCAACAGATAATACGTTTGTTATTTCCTCTAGTGAGGATAGGAGTATGTACAATTCCTATGTATGTATGTAATTTGGGGTGACATTCACTGAAACCTAAAAGATCTTTTGTGCCCCCTTACTTTTACTCAGTGTCACTCAGAAAATAGTTCCATGCCACAAAATCTACTTCTTCTTCCTCCACTATTTGGAGCTTTTTCAGGTGTCCATTCAGGCCACAATGTCCCGTTAGGATCCCTGTTAAAACTCATAGCGCAAGTGTTACTTTGACTCATGCATTCATTTGATTTCAACAGGTTGTAGTCACCCAGAAGAGTCTTTGATTGTATAAGCCCTACTAGATCTTTCCAATGATCAGATCTTCTCTTTTTCTCGGCTTCACCTATTTCCTCCGATATTGCATTGGGGCTTCAGGCCCCCAAAAAGGTATTTCAGTCCCTCTCCTTGCTGGTTCATCTGCTATTTTATTTCCTTTTATTCCAGTGTATCCTAGAAACCATAGTTTGTGTAGGCATTCCCACACCATTTTGGAACTGATTACACAAGAGCTCAGTGCTTTAATGGCTGCTTGACTACCCAACATTATGATAATCCTTTGTCTTCTGTGTCCTTTATCAATATTAAACTGGGCGCACCTTCTTATGGCTTGGATTTCCGCTTGAAAGATACTTGGGGTTTCTCCCAAGCTTCCAGAGTGTTTGGTTCCTGGCCCGAACACTCCTATCCCAGTTCCTTCTATTGCTTCTGAGCCGTCTGTGTACCATTGAATGGCATTCTTTCCAAGTCTGGTAATGGTATTTGGATCCCATTCCTTCTTGTTGCTTAATTCCGTAACGAATCTCTTCCTAAGAGGGGAGGAGGTGATTGTTTTTTCAATGATTCCTTCTCTACTCAGTCTGTATCTTGTTCTTCCTGCAACGCTTTCCACCACTATATGTAGAGGATGTACAGTTCCTAACGGCTCACCGTGTATATTTGACGCAGTATGTCGAGTTCAAGGGATTAAAAATGGCTATTTTTATCTGCAAATGTAGAAAACAAATTGATTGTGGTAAAGTTGACGCTAATGGCGTTCTGTAAGATCGTTTGCACTTATGTAATCGTAAACTAAGCGTTGGCGCTAAGCCAGGTATCCACCGCTTAAACTAGAACAGGAAAAATATATTTTTAAAACCTAGAAAATATTTTCCGTCAAACGATTAGGTAAAAACCGTAAGGTTGAAAATATCGTGCATGAAAGACATCACCTGAAGTATAATACGTATGTGATGAGGGAGTCGGTGAAACCGCAGTGAATAATTAATCTCTAGGGTAAAATAAGCGTGCACCCGGAGACCGGTGACGCATCTTCAGACGTAACACAGGGGAATTATTCCGGTTCAAATAAGGTTAAGTGTGAGAATTGCGTGAATCTTAATAGACTTCCGCTTTTTTTTAGACACGTGTTAGACAGCTCTATATTCTCAGGGATATAGATACATTCTGGGAAAATTATACGTTGTTGTTTAGTTGGTTATTTGATTGGATTACATGTAACTTTTTATAAAGGATGGTTTACAAAAAATAAAAAAATAATAATTTCGGTCGGGTGCGAACAGAATAGGCCAAGAGCCGGGTATTTTTTGTAAAAAATGTACGGGAAGAGGTATTTTTTTTAATATGTTCAGGGATGTCCCCTGAATGTTAATCCAAGTTGGCGTCATGGGGGGGCTTCACTTCAGCCGCCATCTTGAAAAACACGGTATATCTACCTCCTATTCAGGACTGGGAAGAAGTTTAGTGACCATGATAAAGGGTAGGGTGTCTCCTATACAGACTATAGGGGACACCCCTCAACATATCGAGAAAAAAAAATACCTGTTCCCGTATATTTTTTTCTGAACCTACTTTTTTGGCTGGGGCTCTTGGACTAAAATGTGACCTAATTTAAGGAGGATTTAATTCACTTTTGTATAAATTTACGTGGTAAAGAGAAATGTATTATTCTACCTATAATATTCCGCTGAACTATTTTGTAAAATCGTAAAGTTGAAGCTACGGCAAAACACTTTGTTAAATTGGAATCGTGTACAGTTATGTCATTTCGAAATATAATTTATTTATAAGTAATTCCAACTTAAATAGGACAAGAAGTTTCATTTTTAAAATGAGAATCCCGCGAACTTCCAATTCTCAAAGAAAATTAAAATATATCTATTGCAGCATCACAAACTAATTTTCCTCATTCTGTAGTTTCTCTCTTGATCGCCGTTTCATATTATTATAAGCATAATAAAATAAAGTAAACCTTCGGAAAATGCTATGGTGGGCAAATATATAACTTGATTATGCATACTGACTGCCATATTTTACTTTGATTGATGGTGAATGAAGTTATTAGATTATACGCTGATATTATTAGTAAAGCCATGTGGTTACGGTGGCCACACTCTTCGAATCGTCCATTAATCCAGTCCCTAGAGAAACACACACACTCTTGTGCAGCGAAAATTATTTGTAAAGTTAATGAAATTTGATTTTAATTGAGTTTATAATCAACACAGAACGTAGGGGATAAATATTTTTATCATCAAATATAAAAAAGTACAATTTTTAAATACTGATTTACATAAAATTGATAAATTGCCCTAAAAAGAAGAAAAAAATACCATATGGGAAACTTTTTTATTATCAATTTCAGGAAAAAAACTTATTCCTTATAAAAAGTTCTGCATGCTCTAAAATCTAAAATACAATAGAGTACACGAATATTTCATATTTTGCTTGGATATTAATTTATAATAGTAAATATGTATCAAAAATTACTAATAATAGAAAATAAACCAGTTTCCATTGGAAATTACTCCCAAATTTTAAAATAAAATTCAAATTTCAATGCACTTTCCGACCACAACCCGAGGATTTCCGAACGCTACCGATGATACGTGTGATGTCATATCTCTTGTGTTTACTTATGTCAATATGGCCGGTATTGCATTAGGTTATGTGAAGTTGTGTGTTTATATTGTATTTTAATCAACTATTAATTGCTTCATCGACGTAAAAATATCATTCATATGTTTGTTTGTAACCATTACGTGTTTGTGTGTGCTTTTTTTATTTCTAAAAGTCAACGTGAAGTGGAAAGTGGACATAAATATTCGATATTTCCGAGGATATTTTAAAACTTTTGGAAGAATATATTTTATTTACTAGTTCAGTGTTCAGTGACGATTCTTTCATATTTTGTGAGTAAAGATATGGCTAACGAAGGTTTTGTAAAAGCACAAACTGATAACTTGCCCAAAGTAGACCCATTTATGCTGCTTGAATTTATAAAGTCAAACAGCTGCTTTAATGCAGAGGAAATAAGTGGAGTTAGAGCATTATCGTAAGTACGATTTAAACTATGTTTTATTTATATAATATATACCAACCATATTTCGATGTGTGGTCGTGAGAAAATGATGTTTTTATGGTTGATTCCTAGACATATAGGTACATAACCTCAAACTATTTAAGAATAAAAATTACCAGCATAGAAGTAGGTACTTACATTAAAATGGTCTTCACAAACAAAAGTAATGCCCTTCTCTTAAGTGTATTTTTGCTTGCGCCACCAGGTAAAGTAACAAATATTTTGTCTGGAGTTTTAATAGACGTTAATTTACACACTGGAACAATGCAATACTTGGAACACAAAGTTTTTTTTTCGACTTTATCCATTTTTAAAGCTTTCAGAAACAAATTAGATCACAAGAACTCAGAGCGTGATACACGAATAAGAACGTAAACAAATGACGTCACACCATGGGGCAGCCATCTTTATGACGTAAAGCGCGCTTTGGCGGACTTTCAAATTTTATGATTTTTAAAGTCGTTTGAAAGGTGAAGTTTATATTTTTTAGAAAAAATAGGCAAGCAAGGTGTTAGGAGACCTGATAAAGCGCCAATTCCCACCAATAGCAAAATTTATGCTTGTACCCTATTATCAGATATCAATTTTTTTAGTATTTTACGAGGTTTCTTGAAAAATATGAACTTCACTCAAGAGTAAAGTACCTTTAAATTTGACAATATCGAAAAATAGTATTGAAAATAGTTGATCTGATCAGTAGTGGTCTGATCAACTTTTCTTCATAACATTTTTCGATACTGTCAAATTTAATAGTATACACTACAGTGTATTATGAACCATAATTCACGACAGTTGATATATGGGTACCATATACCTTTAGTTAGGAGATAAAATATTGACTTATTATTAGGTGGTCGTGGACAAAGGTACTTTATTCTTGAGTAAAGTTCATATTTTTTGAGAAAACTCGTATAATACTAAAAAAAATTGATATCTGATAATTGTGGGAACATAAGTGGACACAGTGTATAACCGTTGCGAAAGAAAATTTATTTGTCCATCTCTAATCCAATATTATGTATTCTTTCTGGGATATTTTAAACTGTGTTTGAAGACCAGCTTGTTCTATAATCTATTTGTTTACCTGCGACAAAGCATTTCAACCACATATAATTTTTATTAGAAAAATCGATAAGATTTTCTTATTTATAAGCAAATCCTTTGAATTATAAGTAGGTTTTGCAAGACTTGTATGAAAAATAAATAAGTGTCTTTGTCTCTAATGTTATATTATCAATGGAAAGAAAATAATATTTTTAAACAACAAAACCGAGTCCAAATCGATTTTCTTTTATCCTCTGAATGAAAAGTATTTGAAAACGTTTTTTTACGTGATTATAAGTTGAAAAAAAATTCATAGACGTAGTATAGTCTGTACAGAAAGTACGAGGAGTAATAAACCCTAATTAAGTATGCAAAAACTTTACAGGGAGCACCATGAAATTTTTGATAAATCTCTTACTTTAAATTACATTTCTTCCGTAAATCTAAAAACCAGGTAGATCGACCCCGTATTAGTTTCAGTTGTAGCAAAAATTTAGGGTTTCTTCATTGTTAAAGGATTAGCAGATAAGCAATAACGCAATGCAGTGGTGTGTATTTTGGGAAAAAAATACGTTTTAAATTATAATATAATAAAAAATGAAAGGAAATAATTATTGGAATACATTTATTACTTACATTTTATTCTATATCCGAATCGGAAGAGGAAGAATCGTTGTTGACATTAATAATAATAGGGTCGATTAAATCATCACAAATATTGTCAATTTTCAACATATTTGCCTCTACTTTAATAACATGCTCGATACAGTTTGTCCAATTTTCCTTACTAACATGACTTACAGCACTCTCAAACAATTTCACAACATCGTTTATTTTAAAAGTAGTATTTTTTTCCAACTCCCCCCTTTACCTGAGCCCATATTAATTCTATGGGATTAAGTTCACAATGATAAGGGGGAAGTCGAAGAACTGATATACCACGAGAAGAAGCCATTTTTTCTACAATGTAGATTTTGTATTTATTCTTGTTCATTTTTGCAATTCTGTAAAGTTCTTTCCTTAGTGGATCTTTTGGAAACTTAATATTTTTCGAAATAAGCCACTCCAAAAGCTCTGCTTTACGCCAACGACTTGTGGGCAATGCTTCTCGTAACCGTGAATGGTAACTTGCGTTGTCCATAACAATAACAGCCCCTTTTGGAATCAGATCCAACATTTGAACAAACCATTCCTCGAAGACATCCCCATTCATATCTTCGTGATAGTCCCCCGTGCGTTTTGAAATAAAAGTTAATAATCCACCATCAACAAAACCTTCAGAACTTCCAACATGGACAATGATAAGTCTTTTTCCTTTTCCAGATGGTGGCTGCAAACCTAACGACAAACCTTCCACGAATGCCTGCCTTCCGCTTTTAATGTTTTCATCTTGCCAAGATTTGGAAACTGTATATCCAGCATTTATACACACATATATACAAAAATATATAAAATAATTATTGTTACAGATTGGTTTGTTTTCTATTATGAATAAACTGTGTTGCCTTTCTTTATCAAACTCACTAAGATTTATGTACCTCTATCACTTTTTTTTATTAAAATTAGTACATCCCGTTACCTCTGACCTAAATCGTATATTCTTTAGCATAGCTGCAACTCATTCGTTCAATACAAAATGTACCTTACGGTATACCCTCTTAAAATATATTTTGGTATGTTTATGAAATCTACTTAAATGAATGATTTATTACTTCTCGTACTTTCTGTACAGACTTATAGTTATGTAGAGAGCGACATAAAATCGATTAGGTTTCAAATTCATCATTTAGATTTTGATTTGCCGCTATTAATTTTGTACGATCGTTGCGAAAATAAAAGTGGATATACCGGGTGTCCCAAGTTATCGTATACAAGCAATATCTCGCTCATTTGACTAGATAAATATTAAATAAAAAAACTGCATTGAAAGGCATTAAAGCACCCTCCTTATGGCTCATAGAAAAATGTTTTACATTTGACAGCCCTATGTTAGCTACCCCTCACTTTTTATTTTCAAATAGCACCCCCTGTATATTGTCATATATAATACCACGAGAAATTTTGTCGGCAAAATTTACATACTGTCATATGACACACCCTATATAATTTTGCATTTAAAAATACAAATCGACGTCGATGTCCAAGCGTTTTTCCCAACACGCTCTTTTTCATTCGTTATCGAATTTATTCCATTTCGTTGTTCCACACTGTATATAACAATCGAGTGAGTCAATAAAGATGTCAATCCATAGCAGTCACTGAGAAAACAAAATTCAATTCACGAGCAATTAAATCCATGACGTGGAATAATGAGATACTGTCTGTCCCATTCTATGAATAGCTGACGCAATGGAAGAGAAAAAAAAGCTGCTGATATTAGAGAGCTTCCATTAATTAACAATTGGATAATTTTTTAAAACGTTTTCATAATTTCCTAAATTTGTTGGACAAATTGCTGTGTCACTCTGTTTTTTGTGACATAAGGTCTTTCAGAAGAGCACACTTCTTTCCCTTTTCTATAGTTCATTTAAAAAGCAGGAGTAATTTGAAAAGCCTTACTAACACCACTGAAAGTTACCAGATTAGTTACTAAAGGGTGTGTCCCGAAAACGTAGTCAACAGTCGTGTTCCAAATATATTAAATATACCTTGATAGCAAAGACATTAGTCATAAGTCGATTTCTCCCCTGATCTGCAGTATATTTTTCAGATGTACCTACGCATTAAACAAAATGTAAGACTTTTTCCTGTTTCGTTTCTTATTCAAACATAAGAAGATTCAGATTCACATCGACAACAAACAAATTATGGTCATTGTTGATGGTGGAGAATTACAGATAGTCAAGTTACTTTAATTATATTTATTGAAATTAAATTGAAAAGAATATGACAATTGATAATATGTTCTGGCAATAACAATACTACAAAATTAATAGCATTGTAGAGCAATATACAGTATTAATTTAAACATTTCCAACAGTTATCTTTATGTTGCCGGATTAAGTGTAATAAACCACTTTTTAAATACTTCTGAGATACCTTCTTCCTTCTTTTTAACTTCAAAAACCAATAATGTATTTTCTACCAAATCCATTCTTTTCTATATTGTTTTATATCTTCCATGGCATGTTCTTCCGATGAACTTTGACGATTCCTTCCCAAATATGTATATAACAGATAAATAGTACCTACATTTGACACGTCAAAAGGTGACACAGATAAATTTAATTTGTTTCAAGAAAGTCTGAACGTTTCTTTGAAGCTTGCAAAATTTTTTCCAGCACAGATAACATTTTTGCTCTTCGAACGACATTTTTCATTCACTCATCACAATTTTTCAAAAGTCCTGGTATTCCACCAATATTTCCCGCACTAATGTTCGTCTACTTCAGTATTTCCTTAATACTCGCTAAACCGACTTTACTACTTTAAAAATAATGTAAAGTAATAATGTACCCACTGCTTCAGAATATTTTTGGTTTTTCATCCAATATTTATTCATTTATCTGTCAGAACTATCAAAAATGAAAACTATCAGCTGATGTCAATATTAAAAAGTGTTGTGTGAAACTGGGCTGAATCTAACCAAATCACTTCGATGAGGTATAGTTAGATGCAAAAAGGACTTATTTTCTTAATGTCCAGCAATCTTTTAAGAATATTTGAAGAGAAAAAAATTATCGATTTTTTATTAAAACTATCCAACCACAAATTCACCTCCTAAATTTCTAGCTTTACAACCTAAAATCTTGATTTCTATTTATTGTCCCCGTCGGCATGTAATTTAATGTTTTGTCGGTATTAACCCTATAAAAAAAGACCCACAAACTCACCTAACATTCAACGATATTGGAATTTTGGTTTATTGGTGAGGTTTTTTTTTATTTCTTTTTTTATCGTCCTCGTTATTGATTCTTGACACATCCACCACCTGCAATTTCATTCTTCCAACGTAAAAGGATTACAACAATAAACTAATAGGTTTGCAGTGGCGTTCGTTAACTTTTCCTTCAACAAACACAAAATTTATACAGTATATCTTAAATTCTACGCTCCTGTTTAACAACAGAAAACCATCTCATTTTATTGGCCTCTTCGTAGCCCAACTCACTTCCTTCTGAAGATATATAAAACAATTAACGGAAGACGACTAATGAGCATCTGAGTTCTATAAATGTAAGCAAGAGTGAAAAACATGGGTGCGGTGATAAATTACCATGCTGACACAAAGACTCAAATTACCAGACGTATATGTCAAACTAGAATAAACCTGTTGCCGAAATGTCAGTTAAAAAGTTTAACAAGGTGTTAATTTTTAAAGTGTTTTATTTGTTTGAGGAATTTTGTTAGAAGTTGACCGCTATAAAAATTCGTTACAATATTTGTACAATAGTCTGTTACATTTGATGATATAGTCAAAAGCGTTCTTATTGTGCGTGCTCAAAGTTCACTAACCGTATGAATCTAATCGGAAGATACAGAGGTTACCAAAATGTGAAATTACTGGTTGACGAATTTCCACTTTTTCATTCATTCTCGAAATAATCTATCAGATTAAGTATCATTTTTTTTGCTTGATGATGGAAAATACCGGAAAATTGCTTTTTCTAATTTTGACATATAAAGTGACACTTTTTAAAACTGATTGACATTATGAAACGTCTTACTTTTTGTAACTAGTTGCATAAAGTAAAATTTTATGCAATTGGTGACGAAAAATGTATTTCAAAACTAGTGACAAAAAGAATTATTCTATTTATTAAACTGTTATAATACAAGTTAAAAACATAAATCATAAATTAATTAATCATTATAAATATTAATAACACAATTATTGCAATTATTCAAATTAATTCCCGACGATATATTTTTTTCATTGCTCGAACTTGCTGTTGTTTGGGAAGCGGCGCACATTGCATTAGATGTTTCACCAAATATTTCTTGCGCTATAAGTTTTTTATTATTCATGGAATTTTCAACATATTCCTCCGCAACAGAGTTAGATTTCCAACCTCCATGCCTCTTTAATTTTAAAATATCAGCGCCACTGTCTGCTAGGAAAGTGACAGAGCTTCTTCTGAAGCAGTGGCCAGTATATAGAACAGGATTTGAAAGACCAAGAAATTGTGCAATAACTCTTGGCAGACTGCTAAATGTGTTAATTCCCACAGGATTTCTGGTACATTTTCCATTCGCATATTTTACAAAAAATCTGTTGTGTTTAAGAACCTGGGGACGCAACTTAATATATTTTCTTAATATTTCAACAAGATTCGTATTTTCAATGTCTCCAGTGGTAATTGCAAACTGCCGTATAACTTTTGTTTTTGAAGGTGGGATATCAACACGAAAATGGCTTCCTTCGTCTATAACATTTTCAACTGGAAGAAATGTTAATTCTGCTTTTCTGCATACTCCTGCCATTCCAATTATCATTGCAACCTTAGACATTAAATATTCTTTGTCATCAGCTTCCACTAAAAATTTGGCAAAATCTTCTTTAATAAAAACTTTTTAGCACTGTACCCGTCCGCTTGCCTTTTAATATATGCTACCAAATTTGTATATTTTTTAATATCAATATTCCTTTACAGATTTAGTTCAGACCTTAACATTGAGTAAAGTGTCCATAATGTGGAAAATTTTAGATCTTTCTTACCCTTAAAATATACAAGTAAAACTTTCTTGTTAACATGCTTAATTTTCTTCTCATCACACCACGTAACAAACTTTTCGTATGCCAAATCATAAACTGCCTTCGACTTTTTGGGAATTACTGATAATAGAGCATTACCTGCTGCCTCTTCAATGTCGCTTGGTAGCTCTTCAGAACTTGAATCACTCATTTTTAAAAAATAAAACTAAAAATATATCAATCTTGCTAAAATCCTTACGTAGATGAAATTGAGCTGCGAATAGGGTGTTATCGAGTGAAGCCAGGGCGGGTTGCTAGTCTAAAATACATTGAAAAACTATCATTTTCAATAGGAAATATCGGTTTTTTTCATAGTAATTAATGGTCAATGCACCAAAATAAAATTCCTAGGAAGTCAATACTACTTTATTTGGTTTTCCGAGCTGAAAAGGAAGAAAACCTAATAAATTGACGGCAATTCTCCTTACAGAAGCTCGGATATAAAATAAAATGCAAGCACCCCGTTTCTTTATCCAAAAATAATGAGTATTATTGATTATTGTGTTTTAGAACGTTCAGAATAGACAAGATCGGTTTAAAGTTACAATAAAAATGGAATACAAGGAAGATTGATTTAAAAGTGTATAACAATTGAATCAATTATTTCTTAAAGGGCCTAAGCGAAAGAATATTTTCTTTTTTTATAGGTTACTCTTGATCTCTCTTAAGTTTTATATATTTTTTATCTAGTATGGTCCAGTTAAAATGACAAGTGACAGCCACTTTCAGTACTCAGTACTAGACATCAAAAATAGTCGATTTTTCATGAGGAAATTACTCAAGCTCTATAAAAAAAATACAATTTTCGATTGTAAATACCTCATTAAGCTTTGTTTGCCCCTCGTATTTGTTACTTAATACCCTAAAATGTATTGTAGTGGTCGAGTTACCGATTTCGCCTCGACACAATTCCCAGAGATTCAGTTCTAAGTTCGTAAAATCCGTAATAAAAAAATAAAACGTGGAATGCTTTGCTTTTTAGAAAACTTCCATCAAATTTATTGCGCTCGCCCAGCTATCTTTATTAAATATATAGAGGGGTGCTTTGCATAATCCATCTTGCTAACGTATACCCAAAGTTGGCAGAAGACTTGCACTAAAAAATTGAAATATAGCTAGTAGAAGTTCAGCATACCAAGCGAAGACGTAATACTCTGTAAAGAGTTATTATACTTACAGGGGGCTTGTTATAATTTTCAGTTTCTATTTTTGACAGATAAATAACTGGACGAGTTACTTAAAATTCGGATTCAATGAAAACTTCAGAGGAGTTCAGTCTAAGGTGAGTGTAGCCAAGAAAAAGTGGTTTTTCTGACAAGAATGACAGTTAAGGTCCACCATTCAAATAGTATATTAAAGTATAGGTGGATAGTAAGGTCTTTAAAACACGCGCGATTTATCGAGCACGACGAGGTGAACCCCCGAAGTGTATATCTTGAAATTTAAATTGACTTTTTAGCTGAATACTCAACATATCGGTGGCCAATAATTCTAGGAACTCTTGGCAAGTCACCATTTCATTTCTCTTATTCTGTCACTAGTTATGTCAAATGTCAGTTATATTTATTTTTGTTGATATTCGTGTATGTCCAATTCCGATTAGATTTTTGTAGCATTATTAGTTAGTTGTATCTCATTTCTTCTAATTACTTTTTCCACTGACATCTGACATAATTAGTGACAGATAACAGAAATGAGATGGTGACATGCCAAGAGTTCCTAGAATGATTGGCCTTATCAGAAAAAAAACACTTTTTCCGCAAATCGCTAGGAAATTTTGACATTCATGTC
>CAJUYG010000080.1:351946-401361 GCA_910591675.1 Galerucella calmariensis | reverse complement strand
CCATACTGACCTTAGACTGAACTCCTCTATTCCTAACTATCTCTGACAGTTTTGAATTTGAGGTTAGATTGTAGGTCACTCGATAGGCTTCAAAGATGATGCCCCCTGTAAACTAATTTCTTCCTAGAGAGCGCCTATCTATTATAATATGTAGTTGTTATAGAGAGATTAGCTCTTTTTTTTAGATATTTAAGATATTTAACAGTATTATAATGTTGTATAACCCTCGTATGAGAGCGAGTAGTAACAGTTACTTTTTATTTTTTTTTCAAAAGATTGGATGTTGGTTAAAATAGAGCCTTGAGTGGTTTTATATTTATACACGAATATTGTGAGATTTTGGTAGCGAGCAAGCATTGTAAGTTTCTCGATATTGAAACTATAAATTGAAATTTAAATTTTAGTGGAAAGGTGGGCATGAATACAAGCGTTTAACATATTGCAAAATTAATATGAAGACAAAAAAATTCATTTTTTACCGATAAAATTCAATAAATATGCAAGCGAAATTTTTTTTTCTGTTATTTGCATTATTTTGTACATATTCAGAGAAATATCGGAGCCTGATTAAAGGATGAACAAATAAAAGCAATCTACTCAAATCAAATATGATATTTTATTAGATTATATATTGAAACTCAAACAGCCGAAGGATTATTTACAGAGTCGTGGTGGAGGGGGAGAAAAAATATCATTTTCAATATAAAAAATCGTGTTTTCAGCCTTCTAAATGTTTTTTTTTTCACGTTAAAATATCCATTTTAAGATATAATTTTTATATAAAAATGTTATAGCTACGTGTATGTTTTTTTTATTATCAAAGATAAACAAAGCACATATTCCAAACGGCCATTTGAACAAATTTCCTATTTTCCTATACCTCCCTTAAACGCAAATATTCCAAACAAATATGCATACCAAACAATATAAAGCGAGCCAAAATACATGACGGGCGAATATTTTATAACGTTTACTTTTGTCTGTTTATCTAAAATCACTCAAATTTATCAGTTTCAACTTTTGAACCGTTTTTCGGTCCCAGCTTTGCGCGTATTACCTTATTGAAAATTGCTAAGTTTATCATATTTTTGCCAGTTTTAATAATTCAATTGCTGCAGTCTACATATGGTTAGTGACCATTGAACCCGCACGATAAAAGCGCTTTTGACTCTATTTTTATAATGAGTAAGTATTAACCACCGATATGACATGACTCCATACTTTTGGTTATGACTAGCTCTCTATATATAGAGCCTATAATATTTAGTATATTTTGAACACTTTGTATGACAAATTTAACGCATTTTTCCCTCCAGAAAGTCAATTTTGTGGTCAACAGAATAAAAGCCCCTCAAACTATTTTCACGCACGACCGCACAGGGGCGCTACGATCGTCGCCATTGTCGATTGTAGAGAGAAGAACGAATTGCCTATATATGTGCTTTTAAACTAATCAGATTTATTGAATGCTTCCAATTCCACCAGTTAAATCCGTCTTAGTTATGGTCTATAAGCTGAGAGGCGACCATGAGAAAACTTTTATTCCCGGCTTTAATTGGTTTTTTGGTAGTTCTTTGTTTAAAACTACATTTATTGAAGCGAAATTACGAGTAATTTCATCAGATTATTGGATGAAAACATTTATTTGTCGCGAAAAAGTAACTTTTTCAATATCCATTATAACTTGAACAAAAAAAATTAAATCCTATAAAACAAAGTAATAGAAATGGCAAATAATGCAGAAGTGGGATTTAAGAAACTTTTCCCACAATTTTTCAGCCATTAATGTGCCATTATTATAGTAGAGGAAAAAGGGCAATCACTTCTGGAGTTAGCTCGGCTGCTGACTTGAACTTTATAAAAGACCGATATATTAAAAAAAAAGGCATTGCAGGTTCTCCTTGTATGTATGTATGTATGTATTTTGGAGTGACATTCACTGAGACCTAAAGATCTATTGTTTATACTCAGTTTCTGAGGAGAGTCTCAAAAACTAGTAGTTCCTTTAGTCCTATTTCCTGGAGGAATTTCAGGATGTCTGCAGGCTTCAACTGTTCCTCTTCTACCCAGTAATCTCCCAGGTGCTGTGCTCTAGGATTCTGAAATGCTTTGATGGTATAAGCCCCACTTGATATTTCGAATGGTCAGATCTTCTCTTTTTCTCGGCTTTACCTATTTCTTCTAATATTACATTAAAGCTGATTCCAAAGGGTTCAGGCCCCCAGAAAGGTATTGCTATTTCATTTCCTTCTATTCCAGTGTGTCCTGGAATCCATAATAAGGTGACTATATTGTTCTCGCCTAGTTCATTGAGTTTGTCTAGGCATTACCACTTCATTTTGGAACTGATTACACAAGAGCTCAATTCTTTAATGCCTGCTTGACTATCCGACATTATGATAATCCTTTGTCTTCTGTATCCTTTATCAATATTGAACTGGGCGCACATTCTTATGGCGTGGATTTCCGCTTGAAAGATACTTGGGGTTTTTCCCAAGCTTCCAGAGTGTTTGCTTCCTGGCCCTAACACTCCTATCCCAGCTCCTTCTATTGCTTTTGACCCGTCTGTGTACCATTGAATGGCATTTTTCCCAAGTCTGGTAATGGTATTTGGGTCCCATTTCTTCTTGTTGCTCAATTCCGTAACGAATTTCTTTGAAAAGGGTGGTATACGAACATGTAACTCTTTTGACCATAATATTTATACTTTGTGCAAATTCAACCTAAAATCTTAAAGTATAATATCAATTAATATTAATTTACGACTTACCCAAATCTAGTAATTTTCTATTTCATACATTTTATAAGTAAATAATAGAGAAAGAAAAAAGTACGTTGGCGTATATCTAGCTGATGGTTATAAAAGAGGTAAGGCACAATATTAAAAACACACCATTAATTTTTTAATGGTATGTAAAAAATTAAAAGCCCATGTCACGTCGTCTTTTACTTGAACTTTTTAATTGCTATAATCTGTTCTTAGATATAATAGAAGCTGCATATCTTCACCAACCACTAATGAACAGATATAGCATCAAAAGATCCCCTATCAAAACTTTTTAATTTAACTAGCACTGTACTCACAACATACGAGATCACATTTTAGGCCTGTCAGTTAAAAAAAAATCTCACAAGGTCTGTTCCAACCGCAGTCAGAAACTATCAGAGAATAACTGGTCGTAGCAAACAATCAGTAACAACCGTGATTCCTATCAATGATCAGACAGACCTGACACTCTCTTTTAATGTAGCTCCTAGTTTCCTTAACAGCTAAGTATTAGTGTGGATTTATGCAGACACGATTAACAATTATCAATTAGCATTTAACAATTAACAATTATCAATTATAAGTTGAACTACTCATTTCACTATGACTCCGTTTACGCACACAATTAACAATTATCATTTATCGATTAACAATTGCGAAGTTGGTCAACTTTTAACTTCTTAAATTAATTGTACCGAATTTTCATCTAGTGCGCAGCTAGTACGCAGATCCTTACTTTTTTTATAGAAAAGCGGTTGACTTAGGATTATGTTGTGTGTTTTTTATTTTCAAGTTGTACTAATAAAAGAAAAAAAGTCTTAAATTCTACTATACACCTTCAAAATTGTTCCAATGCACAAATAGACATGAAAATATAGGGTTATTGTAACTAGAATCTCGGGCTTGTGCGCATGCTTACTATTTTCTCCTAATTTATAATTGTGTCTGCATAAACGATGGCAGTTTTACTAATTGTTAATTGATAAGTGTTAATCGTTAATTGCTAATTGATAATTGTTAATCGTGTCTGCATAAATCCACACTTACTTGAGAAAATTTAAAAATTATCATGTCAAGACATTTTTTTTCGTAAGAATCGCACTTTTTACGGATCTAAAAATCAAGTTTATAACCGGAATCACTTTCCATTTAGTCATATCTTGAATCGATACGATAAAGCCCTTAATGGATACTCAAAAGAGGGTTAATTATAAAAGAGGCGCCTTCTATTTTAGAACTGAAGCGTTTTACTTATCTCAAATTACCCAGACATACGCACATGTGTTCTGATAGTATTTCAGACGCTTTTAAGTAGGTAGGCACAACAAACGGTAGAGATTAGAAAGGTTATATTCTCTGGATTAACAGGAATTACTCATTATTCTAAGCACAAAACAAGAAGCAAATATGCTGAAATTAAATAGGTGGATCTATACATGATGCAGAACGACATTTTGCAATAAAGTAAATTCTTGATGACCGTATTAAATTTTGTCGAAGTGTATCTCATGATGAAAGATGATTCGCCGAAAAGGACAATAATATAAATACGCTTCAGTGGATTTACTTTATATAAAAGGATTTTTTTTCCAACAGGATGGTAAAAAATGTTTTTCCACTACGAGCTGAGAAGTTGAATATCTCTATTATTAGTGGTTAATAATAGTCCAGTAAACGAAGGTGTCAACATGGGCAACTGGTCCAGAAAGAGCAATTTTTTCTTTATTTGCAGGATATGGTAGGCATATTAAATTCCCAAAATGTCAGGTACTTGACCATTGTGGAAGGGTGGGAAAATGGCTCTGAAATTCCAGAAAATCCGTTTCCCGCGATATCTGCCGAGATTTGACCACTGGAGAATTTTTGTTCAGACGAAAAATAAGGAGCAGTTCCTTACCCACAAAAATGATCCTCAGCATTTTTTCGAAAAATTAAGTAGTTTTCGAGATAAATGGCCCGAACGCCGACCCAAAATTGAGCTCCAGGCCGGCTTATAGAGAGCACGCTCTGAGGGCATGACGTCCCCAAGGAAATTACTAATTTTTTAATAACTCGCGTGGAAATTTTTAATGAATCAAAGTGTGGGTGAAAGAAGGGATCTGTGGCTACTAAGGCGTGTTTTTATCCACTCAATTCGTGCTCCTGGGTCATTGGAAAACCAGGCCAAAATTCGTTTTTGCTAGATTTTTTAATGCTTCCATGGATTTATTCATATTATTTTTATTAAGAGTTATTTCAGCCAATCCTAATGGATAATGGTTCTTTGGGGGTACTTCATTTATTCCGAAGCAATGCTACCAATAATTCGCCCGTATTTTTATGAATAATGTGTTTTCCAAGAGTCGATTTTTGTGGATTTCTGGAGTTTCTCCGAGCGCTCTGGTTTATCGGGAATTTCTCGATGATGAACTGTCAAACCCGCTTATAATTGATATTGGGAGAAAGGTTAGAATATCCTCTTGCCGATGGTATAATTTTTTTTGGCCCAGACCCCTGGGTTTTCAGGAAAATTGGAGAAATTTTCAGTTTTCAGAGGGAAGACAGCTATTCTTCTGAGTTTTTTCGAGCAGTTTTTTCTCTTTACAGTAAAATTCTTCCCGGTCAAACATCATACCCGATGGAAGGTCACATTCTGAACTTTCCTTTGATATGTGTATCAATTATTTTATTCGATGCATTGAAAAGAAATGTGTCTCTAAATTTGTTGTAATGGATGCCTCATTTTATTCTCGCACGCTGCCAGGCCACCCATCTATAGTGTGGTCGACGGCGTCTGCTATAGTGCGTGTACACGTGGATGCTTTCTGCTGCATTGTTTGACAATTTTACATGTAAACACTATCTCTTCCGTGATTTTTCAAGAATATATTAGCAGTATTCCAGTGTAAAAACCCACGGAACTTGGGGTTCCCGCTACATACGGAAAGTTATTTTCGCAATTTCAGCCATTTACCATAGCATAGAAATTGGTGTATTTTCAGGGCCCTTCATCCCAGATTTTGGACTAGAAGCGTCAGTTTTTAAGTTTCAGAAAACTGCGAACTTTTCAACCACCATTTTTGCAAAAAATATTGAGTTAACTGTATAAACCCTCACTTCGTGGAATCTACTCATCATAGCAAAAAATATTGTTGTAACGAAAAAAATTGTGTGGGGACAAATTTTGTAGGTAATAAACTGCTCTTCATTTTTTGTCTGAACAAAAATTCTCTAGGGATCGTAGTTCGGGAGATATCGGCGGAAAACGTATTTTCGGGATCTCTAGAGCCATTTTCCGACCCTCCCACAAATTTCAGGCACCTGACATTTTGGGGGTTCAGTGTACCTACCATTACTTGCAAGTTAAAAAAAAATTTTCTTGCTGGACCAGATGGCGGTTGACAGTATTTTTCGCCCTCATTTACTGGACTATAATGTTTTTCTATTATTAACCAAGGTCAATACTGGACAAATTCAAATATTTTCAGAATTCGGGGATAATAGTTAAACAAAAACTTGTGCAACATAATTTTGTATACACAGGAGATTGTCTTTAACATATTTTCTGCTTGAAATTACCTGCCAAGCAAAAATTATTTGAATAAAAATGCCATTAACCTAAAATTCGCGCTCAACCAAAAATGACTGATGACATAACGAGTACGTTCACAATATATCGAAAACGGACAGTGTACTTGTCAGTCAGACGACGGGGTCAACACTTCTCGTGGTGCGTTGGTGAATTATTTTTAATTTTTGTTTTAAATTTGGCTAGTAGTGTAAAAAATTGTATACCTATACATGAAGACATTTATAAGCCTCTTGATGGCCGTAAAGTGACATTTGTCAATATGTTTTATAATTTTAGAAATAATTCCAATCCAAAGGAAGCTGAAACGAAACTTTGACAACTGACAGTCAATTATTAAATTACCCAGCATCACGAGAACAATCTAATTTTCCAAACCCTCCAACTTTTTATAATCGAATTCCGCCGAGCTATATGTCTTCGACAAAAATAATATTAGTGGATTCACCCCACAAACAAACCCCATATATATACAACGACAAATACAAACGAAAGAAATAATAGAATTACTAATTTTATTGGTATCGACACTGGTTGGCGTTATGCTTTGTGCATTTTCCAATTCTCTCCAGTGTGAAAAATATGTGACTAGAGGCACTAGGGCTGCCCTAAGTTAATTTTGCGGTTTATTTGTTAAAAGTACTAGTGAAGTCACCGAGATGGAGTTTGCGGTGGATGTAATCGCATTTATAACAATATAAATTCTCGTTTTGTCGTTATAAAAGAATGAGAAAGAAGAAGGGCGTTTACTTTATGAAATTTTTATAATACAAAATGTCTTACTTGGAATATAGTTACCTAGATATAAGTATTGACGTGAGGTTTCAACTTGCTATTTTTGCATCACTCTTTTTTATGATAAATCTCTTGAATCAGATTTGCAACTTTTCCGCTTTTTCCGCAACTGTTCCGCTTTCAATAACATTGTAGCCAATAGAATTTTCTTATTGTTAATGTCTCAACCTCACGCCGTGTCTCGGTGATATATGACACATTTGTTAAACACTCCCATGAATCCCATAAATTTTTTGTTGTTAGAACAAACGCCGTTACATGACAAGTCGTACTGCGCTGGTACATGTTCTGTAGAATATAGTGTCGACATTGAAAACAACGAAATAGGAACCCTGTAGAGTGAAATGTAAACAGAATTTATTAAGAAATTCACTTGTACTTAGAGATTTTTTTGTTGTCATACAATTTTTACTCTAGAAAAAGTTTATTTAGCACTATGAAATCCATTTTCAATGCTCTCAATTTACATAAACACACAACACAAATCATTATTTATATAATCGACAACAGAAATTTCATAATTCGCAGATATTAGGTTCACATTAACAGGCAACATTGCACACACATACACACGATGCAAAATGTAACCATGATAATACCGTTACAAAATTCAGCTTGATTGACATAATTGACAAATTTCGGATTAGATTAGTATCGCGCAAAAGCCACGTCTGTCAATTTTAACTGCACATATGTTTCTACTTGATTGTTATGAGGTTCTAAATTATGATTTTCATATCGATAAAACAACATTCTGTCTAAACGTATCAAAATCATTACATTGAAGAGCGATACAATTGTTGTTTGTAGTAAGAAGATTAGCAAAGATCCATCACATATTTAAATACTTCACGATCAGTTTCACATATTATTTACCTTGATCTGGCTGCTCTTAGATTCCCACTTTCGAATTAGAAAATTATAGCGATAAGATATTGTGTTCAACGGAAATTTCAGCAGTACTCAAAGGTTATTTCTACCTGGCTCAGGCTCAGGATATGGAGTTTACTCCGGAGCACTAAACCTAAGGATTAAGTGGGGAATGGGAAACAATACATAACTGGCTGGTATCTCAATTGCCGCAAGAGAACTAACCAGAAATTCCTTTAGCCAAACGTAACACCCATGCTCAATCCCTTAAGAGATGGGATGGAATCAAAGGATGCAGTCTTGCTAGGATCACCCTGGGCGACCCTGGGAAGCTGGTACCGAAGAAATATTGGTCAATGACCTGGAAAAACTTACGTTTAACAGTAGAATTTCTGACGCCACTGTCAACTAATGAAACACCTCCATACTATGAGGCTAGTGGACACACCTCTATGCAGGATGTGTGGACAGGAAGATGAAACTGTCAGGCATGTCTTATGCGAGTGTCCGCAGTTATCATCAATAAGAGAGTGTTTGACGTGACAACGTGACGTCTGACATGTGACGTTTGACTTGACATTTGACGTGACGTTTGACATCACGATTTGGCCTACACCTGCCGATAAAATGTGATTTTTCTATTAAACTTTTATTTGCAAATTATTATTCTTAGAAAAGAAAAAGCCCCCATTGCTTAGATTTAAGTTACATTTAAAGAATCTCATTTTACTGAAAAAAATGTATCACTCTCTCGAAAAAAAAAGCCGTCTCGAGTGTCTCAATTCAAATTGTATCAATTTTTCTCATTATTTGATCAACTCGAGCTAATTTCAATTGTATTTCTGATTGAAATCCACTTGATTCATTCGCAATTCAATATTTTATCCATCATTCGTCCAGATTTTACAGTAAATTAATCAAAATAAATCGCGTTGTTTTACTTGAAAACATATTTCGTTAAAACCCAGCTTCACAAATCCTCTTTCGTTTTCCGAATGTAGGATAGAAATGTTATTTACATATTTATCTATGCGCACTTGTGTGATCCTATTAAAATCGAATTTAGTATAATTTCAAATGTAAATCCTTCAAAATTATTTGTCAGTTAACCTCTGTACATCTGTCCATAATTCCAATTATATTAGTTGCAGCACAAAACCAATTTGGTTACTTAAAATACGTGAAATTGGAATTAACTCCATCGAAAATACAGAGAATGTTTACACGCAATCTTCTGCTGTAAATATTTTGACAGTTATGTTGATCTTAACGGGCTGTAGTGTCCCAAAAGAATATGTCATTGTCTAAACCCTATCTCTATTTGTAGAGAGTAGGGAGGGTGAGGGGTGAGTGTAGGGATCACAGCACTTAGGCTACATGTGACCCATTGTACATCCTCCCGAGAAGTTGTCCTCCTAGGTCATGTCCATCCTGTTCTTCCCAGAAAGGTGGACAGGTCACTGGGAGACATCTCCTTTATATCGGCAGGTGTAGGCCAAGACTCACCGAACACACACTCTCTTATTGACGATAACTACGGACACTCGCATAAGACATGCCTGACAGTTTCATCTTCCTGTACACACATCCTGCATAGAGGTGTGTTCACTAGCCCCATAGTATGGAGGTGCTTCTTCTGTTAAACGTAGGTTTTTCCTGGTCATCGCCAAATATTTCTTCGTCGCCAGCTTCTCAGGGTCTCCCAGGGTGATCCTGGCAAGACTGCATCCTTTGATTCCATCTCATCTCTTAAGGGATTGAGCATGGGTGTAACGTTTGGCTAGTTCCGCAATTGTCGAAGTCGTTAGGCCGTAGGTGTCACTGGGTCCTAAAATTTTTAGTCCAGCCGCTTCCCTGGCTAAAGAATCGGCAATGCGATTTCCTTTACTTCTGCCGTGCCCTTTAACCCACCTCAGAATAATAATGTTATCTGCCGAGGAGTTAGCTATCTTGGTGGCACTCTAGTACTAGCCCCGATATAACACGTTGTCTGTTCAAGGCTAATAGGGCTGGTCTACTATCAGTGCAGCCAGTTATGTTTGAACCACGCTGGTATTGTTTTCCATTCCCCACTCAATCCTTAGGCTTAGTGCTCCCGAGTAAACTCCACATCCTGAGCCTTCTTCCATTTTTGAGCGTATCGCATTTGCATAGTCTAAACCCTACTAGATCTTTCCATTTTCCATTGGTCACATCTTCTTTCTTTTCGGCTTTACCTATTTCTTCCAATATTACATTGGAGCTGATATTGCGAAAGATCCCTATTGCTTTACCTTGTACGACTTGTACAGTTGGAAGATCATTTAGTAGCCTTGGGAGAATCAAAACCTTTTTGCGGAGCATCATTGATGCTCGACTCAATGGCCTCGCAATGATGAGTGTACAGAGGCAACCAGGCAACACAATTTTTAAAAACTTGAACGATTTCGTCAACAGAATAGCTAACAAATTCGCATAAAACCATGTTTCAATCGATTTTCTATAAAAATATTTAAATTTCTTTCCTTTTTTTATAACTCTCTAGTTTTTTTATGGTGCCCCCTAGCTTACCGACTAACTACGCCCTTGTTTGGTCGTGTCTGGAAATTATTGTATAGGTAAACGTAAACTTTGAGATATATCATCTTAAAGAGGGAATTCCTTTGAAACAGTAGCTGAGTGAAATAGTGTAAGTCACAAAGTGGGGTTCTGAAATATGTCTCGGTCGCTTCTATTTATCTTTGATCAGGTTACAGTAAAAATTAGAAGGCTGGAAGTGATATTTTGAAACATTTAATAATAATAATGATTTATGATGTTTCCCTGCTCGATAAGAAATATTATTTAATCCTGGTGAATACGTAGAAGAAACTGGGACATGTCTTGAGGAATATACAATATCGTTTCTAAGCCAGTTCAGTTAATTTTTATAGCCAAACAATGTAAAAAAATGTTTAAATACCTATTTTAACCACATTTTACAGATACTTACCATAAATATATCGAAATTAACTAATATTCTACACAGTTAATACAGGAATATTATCAAATTTCAGTGCCTCAATACATAAATGTTAACGATCCAAATGCATTTACTTTTATGGACCAAAAACTCGTTATCATCTTTACCCAGGATCGGATCCTAATAATCTAAATCGACCAAAAATTATGTAGCAGAAAGATTAAAGAATATTAAGGTCTAATAGTGGAACTATGTATATGTGGTGACACTGTTGGGGTGACATTCACTGAGACCTGAAAGATCTATTGTGCCCTCTTAGTTTCTGTGGAGAGTCTCAGAACCTAGTTGCTCATTTAGTCCTTTTTCCCGGTGGAATTTTAGGATATCTGCAGGCTTCAACTTACGAAAATATTCCTCTCCTATAATGGACTTAAAAAAAAAAGAATATACTGAAAATATAACAAAGATATAAACTTTTATTTGCAACAAAATGTTTTCTGAAGACAACCCCATACGGACGTGCTCAAAATTCAGATGGAACATACCGAAAAATCCGGTTCTGATTTTGTATCTTTATGGAAATGATAAAGCGGTAGCAACTGTCTTTTGTCACGTAACTTGTAAAGTGCTCTTCGCGTTTGCTCCTATACAAAAACGTAAATGTTGAAGTTAAGACGGCATTACAGATTTTAATGTACGCTCAAATCGTACAAATTAATTTTAATAAAGTTTCTAAATTCAACGGTGAACGAAACAAAGGCACGTTCATAAAACGATTTGCATATAAAAAAAGGGTTGTAGTTTATAATATATTTTGAAAATTTTAAAGTATATTTGGACTAAACTTGTGACGTGTTTTGCCAACACAGGTGACCTTAAATCGGGTCAATAGAAATGATATTAAAATCCTGTTCACACCAAAATGTTTAATCAAGATAGAAGCAGGCACATCTTGTTCAAATCATCATCTTCTATATCGTATATCTTGTCAAAAGGAAACCTAATTTCTTTTTAGTTCACTTGTTTTCGAAAAAAGGCTCATGTCCAAGTTGTCTCTCATTGGTTTCAGAAAACTTAAGCAGGAATGTGATAAAGTCTATCTACCTGTCATTAAAGGGAGACAACCCGTCTATTGCGGAACTTCTAGATCTTCCATCAGACATTCTGTTGGAATACGAAGCATTGTCTTATTGGAGGTATAGACTCATTAAACTAGAAAGTTCAAAGGAGTATTTTTCTCAAGAAGAATGCTATTGAAAAACTGTTGGTCCTGATAAGAACAACTGGCTCTTCCCTTTCTTGGGTGCGACCAGAGATCAAGTACAGGAATGGATGATTGAGGAAATGGAAAGAAGGTGGGATGAGTATGAGGGCGCGATAAAAGGAGCGATTGGAAGCTGGAGAGATTGCGTAGACCGGAAATTCGGGAAGATGAAGTACTTCTTGACGCAGGTGCTCACTGGACATGTGTCGAGAGTAGGGTACCTTCAAAAGATTGGAAAGAGAGAGACTGGAGTGTACGAGAGGTGTGAAGTGGAGGATGGTGTGGGACATTTGTTCAAATGCTGAAAGAAGTTGGAGAAAAAACTAGGAAAGGAGGTGTATTGGGAAAACATGGTGGAGATAATGTTGAGGGGCGAAGGAATGGATGGAGGAATGTGTGGGGGACCACCGCTCGTCTTAAAGTGTGCCTGGTAGTGATTTCGTAGTGAGCTTGAGGTGGTGAGGATGAGTCCAACTCTGGGTACTGGTTAGGGGTACTGGTATAGGTTCGAACATGAGTTTTCCATCTTGGCCCATAAAAAGCTCTCCCCTTTCTTAAGACATATATATCACTTTTTACAACATATTAATTAACACTCTAAAAGAATATCTAAAAAATACCAATACTAATTTCCCAAATTTGAAGCACTTTTTGTATAAAATTACATAATTACAAAAGCTTTATACATAATGCTAATATAAATGTACTCGAAACATTTCACATCTGAAATTTGCCAGCATAATTTTCGCTCAGCTCCGAATTTCCACTATATCTATATATATAGATATGATAATTTTAATCAATATAGATATTTTGGCCGTTTATCAAACGAAGAAAAGCAACTATCCAAATATACCAATTCCAAAACCCATTAAGCTTTTATCTCATCCAATATTAATAAAACGATTGATATTATGCTATTTCGGTTATAAATTATTCATACGCTTTACAGGGTCCTGCAAAATAACACAGACTAGTCACTGCAGTTTTTAAAAAATAGATTTATCATATATACACACATATACTTCAAGGAAAACACAAAGCAAGTACAGGATTTTTGATAATTGACATTTTTCTGAGTAAGTAATGAAAAAAAAATCCAAATATTTTCAACATTTAATAACTCAAAACTGGTACAAGGTAGGGGACTAGGGGTGAAAAATTATATATTTTTGAAATCAGAAAAAAATACCATTCTAAAAATGTGAAAATGTACAGGGTATCCCCAGGGCCGGCGCTAGGATTTTCGGGCCCCGGGTAAGAGCCTTCAGTCCCCCCTCCCATAATATGCAATTATGTCGTTTCTTAGTTGCTACAAAAACCCAACCAGGCGGCTCGCGTTTAATTTCTATTCAATTAGGAACCAGGCCGACAGGCCCCGGGCCCGGGGTATTTCCCCACCTTTGCTCTTCCCTAACGCCGGCCTTGGGTATCCCTTTGAATTTGCGCTTATGAACTTTTAATAGCATATTATCAAAATTCAGCTGTAACCAAAACAACTTTTTTCTAATTTTGACATATAAAGTGACACTTTTTAAAACTGATTGACATTATGAAACGTCTTACTTTTTGTAACTAGTTGCACAAAGTAATATTTTATGCAATTGGTGACGAAAAATGTATTTCAAAATTAGTGACAAAAAGAATTATTCTATTTATTAAACTGTTATAATACAAGTGGAAAACATAAATTATACATTAATTAATTATTATGAATATTGATAAAACAATTATTGCAATTATTCAAATTAATTCCCGACGACATATTTTTTTCATTGCTAGAACTTGCTGTTATTTGGGAAGCAACGCACATTGCATTACATGTTCCACCAAATATTTCTTGCGCTATAAGTTTTTTATTATTCATGGAATTTTCAACATATCCCTCCGCAACAGAGGTAGATTTCCAACCTCCATGCCTCTTTAATTTTAAAATATCAGCGCCACTGTCTGCTAGGAAAGTTGCAGAGCTTCTTCTGAAGCAGTGGCCAGTATATAGAACAGGATTTGAAAAACCAAGAAATTGTGCAATAACTTTTGGCAGACTGCTAAATGTGTTAATTCCCACAGGATTTCTGGTACATTTTCCATTCGCATATTCCACAAAAAATCTGTTGTGTTTAAGAACCTGGGGACGCAACTCAATATATTTTCTTAATATTTCAACAAGATTCGTATTTTCAATGTCTCGAATCACTTCGTTCGTTCCGCAAAAATCTCACGCGTTACACAAAATTAGGCATTTCGTAACTGATGGCATAAATAGCTATTATATGAGATTTTTTTTTTCTAAAAACAATAATAATAATGAATAACCTCGTACATGTGCATCTGCAAGATCCATAAAATGGTCGAGTTCTCGGCTATTACTGCTCTGGTCTGGATCCCTGGGCGCTCTAGTCCCACTCATCTTAAATTCAACATTATGGTCAATTTCACAAATTTTACTATAAAGTTACACATCCTTTAGGTATATTAGTAAGTTGTTGATATGCTCTGGGCTATTTAGCATATCTCGTAGATGTGATGTAAGGTCTCCTGTTTAATAAATTTGTTAAAATAAGTGGCTTAATTTACAATGTTCGCTGCAAAGTCTTCTACGGTCCCTGTATACGATTGATATTCACTCAAATGTTCATACCACAGCTAGGAAACGATTTTAGCTTGTCGTTGATATACAAGTAACGGTATTTACGAATATTATTATCTAATGGATTGCAATCGAAAATAATTATTTTATCGAGTAGTTGTATAGGAAAGTGCATTTAGAGCTATTGAATTTTAGAAGACTTCGGGGAATTAAATTTATTTATTTATTTATAACGATCACATGGTATTCGAATATCCTTTTATTAATATTTTAACGCTGTGATTTATCTTCAGCATCTGCTTTGAAATATACACAAAGTCTGTTTTGACAATAAAATTAAATCGGTCGGTTTTTTATATTCCATAAACTCTCGACAGAAGAAGAAGTTCTCACACCCAGCATTAGTTAGGCAAGGGGATTATTTTTGAATATATTACGTTTATGGCTCATTTTCAACATTCCTCTCCTATATACCGTGTGTAAAATCATCTTCAACAATATACAATGGGTCCCAAAAAAAAAGTTTTTATTTAAATAAACTTTTTTGGGACACACCGTATTTCGGATTATTCTGAAAAGAAACTAAGTACTGCAACTTCCGTTAAAAAAATAAAGAGCTGTAAATAATTCCAAATATGAATATTTAATTCAATCAATAAGTTAAAGGTAAAATGGTTGGACATTGTTTGTTCTAAAAGAACTTATCGATTTAAAAAAAAACTGTTTTTACCAATAAAACTGCAGCCAGTGAGGTCGAGGAGTTAAATTTGTAATGATAAAGGACTCTATTTATAAATATAAGTGCAGCTAATGTATATTAAAATATTTAAAGGGAAGAAACATGTTCAGTAACTATAAAGAATTCACTCTCCACGTTAACTTTGAAGCATTTTGCCAGTTTTATCTCGAAATATTTCCAGTTTTAAGGCTGGTTGAGGTGACCTATATATTGAATTTTTGTTAAAGAGAAAAAAGAATCGTACACCAATGTATACAGGGTGATTCATAGTTAAACCACCATAGGTTAACTGCAAGTAGAGGACACTCTACATGATAAGATTTTGATTCTTATGTAACTTACACCTACCAAAAATGAAAGAAATCTATAGGGTGGTTCTAAAGTTATTACGTACGAAAATGTCAATGATACATTTAAATAACTTTGACCGCTCTATTTTTTCTGTTCTTTTCGAATAATCTATTGGATTTCAAAAATTCTGATATACAGGGTGTTGTTTTGGAGATTATCGAAATTTGCAAATTTTTCTTAAACCAGACCTGGATTATAATTATTTTCATCACACTATCTTATTGTGTTATCAATGCAATAGATCATTACCAAAAATGAAAGAAATATATAGGGTGGTTCTAAAGTTATGGCCTTCAAAAGGATTGGACTAAATGGATAAAACACCCTGTATCTCTGTTAATAATTATGTTAGACCAATTAACCAAGGCTATTTGGAACCACCAAAGTGTCCTCCGCTTGCAGTTAATCTATGGTAGTTTAACTATGAAACACCCTGTATAATGAACCTAGTAATTCATTTCAGTGACAAATAAATTTAATGAGGCATTCTAACGATGCAAACAATATTTCATGTTTGGAACGTCCAAGTGGGATTTTCTTAAGAATTTTTTGTATATATCCCAAAAAAAAATTAATTTGTTATAAATGATAACTTGAATATAAACATAAAAATTAAGCGGCTAAATAGTAATTTTCTAGTAGTATAACCAGCCAAGATCATTTTTCATCCTCACCGAAGTATGTTTTTAATTATAGATGTATAATGTTGAACAAAAAAGTATTTTAACAATCTCGTAGAGAAATGCCATAGTTGAACCATTAGCGAGTATTTTTTTTGTGGAAGTGTGAACAAAGATTTTAATGAGAAAGCATCATTAGACAATGATTAATGACATTCGAAACCATATTTTCTCGGAGTTTTGTCACACATCCTGTGGATGAGGACTAATTATGTAAATAACTGGTTTTCAGCTCAGTTTTCAGTAAATTAAGGGACGAACCAAACCAAAAAGATCATACCGTGCGTAATTTTAGGTCTCAATTGTGTTTTTCAGTTGACCTAGACCCACAGCTGCGCTTAGTTTTATCATTTTCCTTAAATAACTAGAGTTTTAAATGTTCATTTACGAAATTAGTTTATTCCAATAATGTATACTGAACACCCTCAGGCTCTGGTGCAGGTGTGTTCGGGCACGGATCTAGGACAGATATTTCAACCTCTCAACCGTATTTCAGGTGGAAATTTACACCATTGTTTCATGTGTGGAGAGAGTGGAGCAAGTCAATCTCATACATAAAACAATAAAAATTTTCTCTACAGCCAAGCAGCTTTAAAAGCACTTAGCTCTCGCCGTGTAACGTCGAAATTGGCTTTAAACTGCCAAAAAAGACTTTTCTCAATAGGAGTACTCAATAAAAAATTGCTGGTCTGGAAGAGCATATTATTTGTGCCTGCCCAGCCGCGGCTCGAATCAGGTGTATCTGATGTTTGGCAGGGTCTCTCTCTCGCCCTCGGGCCTAAAATATCATTCACCAGTTAAACTGATCGGATTTGTTAGGAAGCTGAATTTGTTTGGTGAAATCTGAATAGGTGTTAGCCACAATAGACTCTTGCCTGTCGCAGTGGAGGGCCTTATAGACCCATTCAACACAAACCTAACCTAATGTATAATGAAATTACTGTAAAATGAGTTTAGACACTTTCATATAATATTACCTACCTATCAGCGAAGTTAACAGTCGGTAATATTACCTATTCACCATTCATTTTATCTTTAAATCTTTATGTTTGTAGAGAAGCATTATATAATGATAACAGTTAACGACACTATCAACTTCAATTTGAATTATTAAAGTGAAGGTAATATTCATGTTTACGATCGTGATAAGATATTTTGCTTATTTTTTTATTACGTAATAAAATTATTAATATTTCCGAAAAATATTTAATGAAATTCACCCTCTTTTTCGAATGACGATATTTGAAAATTACTGTTTACCACCCCCCACACCCTAAAAAGCTTTTCCTATCCATTGAATTTTAGCGAGGGGTGCATATTTATATCTAAAATATTACGATATATACCTTTGAAAGCACAGAGTTATTATTAAATTCCATATTCATAAGCGTTATGAAATAAGACAAAGCCGGGAAAATGGCGATAATGAATCTTTATATATATATATTATACCTTTCAAGCGATCAATATAGCATACTCATTCAAATATTTGAACTCCTTTAAATATCTTGCTCTTGATACATAAATGCCGCAATCTTGGTAGAAGGGCTTAATAATTATAAATTCTCCAATAACTCTTTGGAGAAAGTTCATTCTCTGTATCTGTAGAGTAGGGAGGGTGAGTGTAGGCTCACAGCACTTAGGCCTATTGTACATCCTCCCGAGGAGTTGTCCTTCTAGGTCATCGTCCATCCTGTCCTTCCCAGGAAGGTGGACAGGTCACTAGGAGACATCTCCTTTATATCGGCAGGTGTAGGCCAAGACTCACCGAACACACTCTCTTATTGACGATAACTTCGGACAATCGCATAAGACATGCCTGACAGTTTCATCTTCCTATTCATACATCCTGCATAGAGGTGTGTCTACTAGCCCCATAGTATGGAGGTGTTTCCTTAGTTGACAGATATCCCACTGTTAAACGTACGTTTTTCCTGTTTATCACCAAATATTTCTTCGGCGCCAGCTTCCCAGGGTCGCCCAGGGTGATCTTAGCAAGACTGCATCCTTTGATTCCATCCCATCTCTTAAGGGATTGAACATGGGCGTACCGTTTGGCTAGTTCCGCAATTGTCGAAGTCGTTAGGCCGTAGGTGTCACTGGGTCCTAAAATTTTTAGTCCAGCCGCTTCCTTGGCTAAAGAATCAGCAATGAGATTATCTTTACTCCTGTCGTGCCCTTTAACCCACCTCAGGATAATATTGTTATCTGCTGAGGCGTTAGCTAAATCTTGCTGGCACTCTAGTACTAGCCCCGATATAACACGTTGTCTGTTCAAGGCTAATAGGGCTTGTCTACTATCAGTGCAAATTGTAATTTTTTTGCCAGAAATTCCTTTACTGGTTAGTTCTTTTGTGGCAATTGAGATACCTGTTAGTTCTGTTTGAACCACGCTGGTATTGTTTCCCATTCCCCACTCAATCCTTAGGCTTAGTGCTCTCGAGTAAACTCCACATCCTGAGCCCCCTTTTATTTTTGAGCCATCTGTATTGCACTTGCAGCATCTGGCTCTGTGCTCTGTTTTATTTGTATTTTGTAGGGTTTATTAAACACAAACCTGGGTTCAATTGCATCATTGGCTGCCTGCAGCAGAGGTAGCGCAGGAAGAGTTTCTTGCCTTAGTCTTAGCCACAATTGGCACACTCCTACTTAGGGGTTTACACCAGCCGTGGGCAATCGTACCATGGCCATTAACGCAAACTCCTTGACGTACAGGTCCAGAGGGGCCAGACCAGTAATTAGTTCCATTGCTGCGGTTGGTGTTGTTTTCATGGCTCCTGTGATGTTTAAACAAGCCATTCGCTCTATTTGATATAATTTTTGGATGGCCGTTGCTAGTAGAACCTTCGGTCCCCATGCAATTGCTCCATACGTTAACATGGGTCTTATTATTGCAGTGTAGATCCAGGTGACCACACGGGGTGACAGACCCCATGTGCTTCCCACTGTCCTCCGACACTGCTTATAAGCCACATATGCTTTTTTTGCTCTGCTGTGTAGGTGAGAGTTCCATGTTAGTTTCCTGTCGAGGGTAATACCAATACGAGAAGTTCAGTTGGCTTTTGAAGATTTCGGGAGGTTTTAAACCCGATAAGCTTATTTTCCTGGTGAAAAGGACCATCTCAGTCTTTCTGGGATTGTTGAAAGTTCATTATTTTTCTCTTCTCTCTGCATTAGTCATAATATTTTACAACAAAAAAATGTTTTCGGATATAAATTCTCCTCTTCTTATTCTCGTATCAAATACTCAAGTCTTTTTTCATAATATGAAAACATTTTTTAAAAACATCATTTCATCAAGACCACCTGTAACATAATCTTGATAAAAAAACTTTTTTACTTCCATAACAAACAAAAGCCGTGGCTTTAGGTCCGTAAGGGAGAAAGACCGACTACACGCTAAGAAACAAAAGACTGGATCTGTGCCAAATGTCAAACAGTTGTTCTTTTGCCTACTTCAACTCCAAATAAAACGGTTTTCGAAACGTCGGATAGAAATTCTGTCCTTATTCGGACGCTGTTTTAAGGATGGAAGTTCCGTGAAAAGAAATTTATACGCAATTGTAGGCCCTCTGTTAAATCAAGTTGTCTACAAATGGAGTCTAACTGTAAAATTGTTCAAGAGTTAAAGACAAGAAGTATTAGATATCGAAGAATAGTTATAATTATTCTAAGGCTTTGAAAAATATCTACTTTCCGAGCTGTAGGGCACTTCTTAAGCTGAGTAGAAATGATCTATAAGATTTAACCAAACATTCTGAGCCTAATCCCGGAGAAGTCGCTAAAATCACAATTCAAACATCTTAACTAAACAGTTAATTTACTTTCTCCTCAAAAATGTCATTTGAATATTCTCCGCTATATAATTTTTGACACATTTTTTTTCCATAAATTTTCCAAAGCACATGGCCTAAAAGTAACTACTACATAAGTTTGTCTACCATTGTATTTGTCGGTGGCCGTATGGGCCCTTTGCACCATTGTAGCTCTGATTCATCTACATTTTAGAGAATGATACGAATGACTTTTTCATTATTAAACCTGTCGCCTTCTCTCGCGAGGTGTTTGACAAAGCTCTTTTGATGTAGTCGTAGCTGTGTGTGTGAAAATATTGACCATATGGGCTGAGGGTGCATCGTATTGTTATTTGTGTTATCCTGGTTTTCGCACTCGCTTGCATTTCCTTCAGAGAAAAACAATACGGGGTTTGAAGGTTTATATTTTTCCAACCAAATGAAGTTATTGGCTTTTTTAAATCAGCTGTACCGTCACTTCGCTAAATTCTTCCAGGAAAATAAGAGAGGATTTGATCATTGGAAAGATCTAGCAGGGCTAAGATTTCCTCTAGAAAATAAAGCTGAAGGAACTTTGTGACAGTCAATCTGCCCTTAAAGCACTTCAGATCTATAGGGTGACATCTCGGCTAGTATGGGAATGCGGCGAAGAACTTAGAAGACTGGCGACTCGGAATCCCCAGATGCTTAACGAGGTCCTGGTTGAAAGGGTGGGTGAATGAACAAAACAATAAATACTGGAAGAATACGACCAGGCAAATATTTGGGAAGAAATTCATGAAAGAACCATCAGAAAAAGTAGCGAAAGAGCTGCTCTCAATGAGCAGGAACAAACTACGCACCATAACGGGGCTACTTACGGGACACTTTCCCACAAAGGAACACCTAATAAAATAGGGCTGTATAACGGAGAAGATGCAAAAAGGATACCGAAACAGCTCTGCATGCAACTGTGAGTCGCTGGACCACAGAAGGCAGAAACTGTAATGCAGAACCCAAATAACTCAAAAAGACTTCTACAACCAACCATCAAAGATCCTTTATGAGCTAATATAGGGAACGGATTGGCTGGATAAGTTGTAGTCAGAACACTAGGAGTATCCACAATAAGCCCAGGAAGCTGGGGTGGGGTGGTGATGGGCGAAGGGACGGCCCCTTAAAAAAAAATGTTGGTCTTTGATACTTATCTCAAAACATATTGTAGACCCCTCGTACAATGGTTAACAAATTTTTTCTGTACTAGTTTATAGACGTGTGCACTACCCCCAAAGCAAAGGAGGTAAATATTAGTAAGAGATATTGATAGTAATACAAATGTTGTGTCGGCCAGAGGATTGATCTACAGATTAGACGTTCCATTATAATGACCGTTATTAAGATACATTAAAATCGTGCTGTCGGTATAATATTTTAATATGTCGATGCTTCATTGGCGTACTAGGCTAGTAGTAAGACCAGTAGTCGATATGCGACGGAGCGGAACAAAGTTAATAAAATTGTGAAAGGTATTTTATATGATTAATTCTTTGATTTACAACCTTACATTCCGAACCAGTTTTGTATATACTCGTTTATACATAGAAGTACGTTAAAATTTAAATATAGGCCAGTATAAACCCGTCTTTTTTTTCGATACAATTTTTTTACAAGGTTTACTGAGCATAAAATCACAAAATACTGACAAATTCCGCTAGAGCTTTATTAAAATGCCGATATCTCGGAAATTTCTCACTTTAGGGAAAAAGTCATTCAAATCATAATTGTAGAAAATTAAATTTTGCACCTTTTGTTGACCAAAAACTTTTTTCATAAAACTTACCGTTTATGATTTATGGACCATTTAATGAACCTGTTGCTCTATCTCGACTGATAACTATATAACTTTTGTTCCTATTATTCATAATTTTTGAGATATAGGACGATCTATTTTTACTGCTCTTCATTGAGTCTTTACTGATTCTAATTTTCTAATGCCTTTTCTATACTTACTTTGTTGACTGGCTATCAATTAATATGCTTTAGAATGAAAGAAAAATATCTCTTATATATGCATTTAATTTTGAAACGCGTTTCAAAAACGGCTTAATCATAATTAAAGAGTACCCTTATAAATGAATGGATGAACTGGTAGCTCTCGATGTAATGCTTCCGACACACAACGATGTATGCATCAAAAATAAACAAAAAGAAAATTAGCAGGCCATTGGCGTGGGGATTTAACTTTAAACATCTGGTGTCATTATCTAAAAAATATATAAATACAGTTGGAAAATAAAGAATTTTTTTGTTGTAACTGCAAAAATCTCTGTAAGTTTTCAAAATAATCTTCACGTAGAAAATATTCTCCGGTTTTTTACTTTTTGCTTTATAAACATAACATCTTGTGACTTCATGCCGAGTCTCGAATGAATCTAATATACCTTTCTAGGTCAAAAAATACTTTTATTGATCTAACGACATGAATAAGTAAAATAAATTTAAAAACACGGAGTAAAAATATCTTTCTTGGGAAAATATGAATGTTCAATATAAAAACTTATAGGGTGGATCAACAAAATGTCAGATCAACTTTCGAAATGTCCTGCTTTAATTGAAATATGAAATTGCTATCCCTAAAATTGGGTGGACAACTTCACAAGAGATATCTGTCTGTAGAGTAGGGAGGGTGAGTGTAGGCTCACAGCACTTAGGCCACATGTGACCCATTGTACATCCTCCCGAGGAGTTGTCCTCCTAGGTAATCGTCCATCCTGTCCTTCCCAGGAAGGTGGACAGATCACTAGGAGACATCTCCTTTATATCGGCAGGTGTAGGCCAAGACTCTCTCCGAACACACACTCTCTTATTGACGATACACCGGACACTCGCATAAGACTTGCCTGACAGTTTCATCTTCCTGTTCACACATCCTGCATAGGGGAGTGTCCACTAGCCCCACATTATGGTAGTTGACAGTGGCCAGTGGCCAGTTAGAAATCCTACTGTTAAACGTAGGTTTTTCCTGGTCATCGCCAAATATTTCTTCGACGCTTCCCAGGGTGATCCTGACAAGACTGCATCCTTTGATTTCATCCCATCTCTTAAGGGATTGAGCATGGGTGTAACTTTTGGCTAGTTCCGCAATTGTCGAAGTTGTTATGCCGTAGGTGTCACTGGGTCCTAAAATATCTAGTCCAGCCGCTTCCCTGGCTGAAGAATCGGCAATGCGATTCCCTTTACTCCTGTCATGCCCTTTAACCCACCCCAGGATAATATTGTTACTTGCCGAAGCGTTAGCTAAATCTTGGTGGCACTCTAGTACTAGCCCCGATATAACACGTTGTCTGTTCAAGGCTAATAGGGCTTGTCTACTATCAGTGCAGATTGTTATGTTTTTGCCAGAAATTCCTTTTGTGGTTAGTTCTTTTGTTGCAATTGAGATACCTATCTAAGTGTTTCTGTTTCATTTAATTCTCGAACACTCCCTGTAAAATTTTAATACATCCACTACATCTAACCACCATATACTATCTAAGCTAAGAGCAGTTGGCATTACCAGTCATTATTATGACATTTAAAGATCAAAACCACTTAGTTCCAACTCTTTAAATTCACTTAATGTAGACATTTTCCATTTTAAACACATGCCGCTATTAAGTAGAACCTCCCCAAGGTGGTTCCTAGACATATGTTAATACTGATGCATCTACATTGCTATATAAGATCCTAGTTCATCTAAAACGTAAAGGATTGTTTAATTTAAGAATCCACCGCAAAAACAAAATAAATTTGTAATAAAAATGTACATGAGAGGTTAATATCGCCCACTTTTATGCTAATTTTATTATTTATTCACGAATATTAGATCTAAACTCGGTAATAATTATATTCATTCCATTCGGGTTGAATTGTGATTAAATTTAATATTTTAATATAAAGGCAAACAATGTAAATGAAGTCACAATGGCCATAACAAAGATTAATTTTATTATAATAGTTTGAAATGGAATTAAATTATGGCTATTTAATAAATTTGCGTGATAATAATAATTGTGTCATTTCACTATTAAGGTCGAAAATATCAAAATTGTTGAAGCCAATTTCATGTACCGTATTATACTTAACTCTTGTCAGCTCCAAACTCGTTTCCACTCTTCAGTTTTTAACAGTCAGACGCCATAATTCATTTTTCTACCCCGCAGCGTCGATTCTCTATAATTTATTCCGACTTACCCCTTGATTGTTATTTTCTTTATCGACAGAGTAGTTTTCGTTGTAAACCCCACTCCTTCCACTCGCCATTTTTATTCGCTTGTTTTTCGGTTTAACTTCATAGTACGGAGCCCAAACAACACAAACTAACTAATATATTCAAAATATTTAGAATTTCAGACTGTATCATCCTTCAAACTCTCTCTACCCATTGGCGTAGCTAGGGAACTTTTCTAGCAGGGCAGCCAGCTAATCAGGCATTATAAGTTTTCATTTTTGTTCATCCAAGGTTTTAGTAGGAATAGATAGTGTCTCATTATGTTTTTAAAAGCTTTCTCTATCCATGAGCCCCCTCCTTTACATCTTCTTATCAATAAGCCATTAGCTGTTGTGTAATCAGTTCAAAAATGGTGTGGAATAGAAGGAAATGAAATAGCGGATGAGCTAGCAAAAAGAGGGACTGAAATGCCTTTTTGGGGGCCTGAACCTTTTTGCGGAATCAAGACTCTTCTGGGTGACTACAACCTGTTGAGATCAAATGAATGCATAAGTCAAAGTAAAACTGCGCTAAGGGTTTTTACAGGGATCCTAACGGGACATTGTCGCCTGAATGGTCACCTGAAAAAGCTCAAAATAGTGGAGGAAGAAGAATGCAGATTTTGTGGCATGGAAGAAGAAACCTTCATCCATATACTTTCCAACTGCACAGCACTTCAGAATACTAGAGCACAGAACCTGGGAGATTACTGGATAGAAGAGGAACATTTACCTAAGTTGAAGCCTGCAGGCATCCTAAAATTTCTCTGGGAAATAGGGCTAAAGGAGCAGAGACTAAGTAGAAGTAGGGCACAATAGATCTTTTAGGTCTCAGTGAATGTCACTCCAAAATATCTACATATAGTAAAAACCAAATAAAGTTGCGTTTACGTCATCATTGTGAACATTTGCAGCGTTGTCAGATTGTTCACGAAATATGAAAATTAACAGAAAATAGCTGGAGTCAACAAAAAACGTAAATGTATAAAATTTCACAATATTATAAATGAAAACTACAAAATTATCGATAGTTCGATAGTTTTCGTTTAAAATAGTGTGGAGTTTTTTCATTTACGTTTTTTGTTAATTAAATTTATGAATAGATTTCACATATTTGTCACAAGAAGTGCTATAACCTCAAAAATCGATGACACTACACGAGTAGAAAAGTCACAAACAACGCGGCAACATGACGTTATTTCTGGCAGTGACTATTTTACCGTCAATAATTGGAGGCTTCTTTATGAAAATTTTAACACATATTTTTACATCGAGGGACGTCTAAACCCAATAAAGTTATATTGCTTATACATTATTCTGGTACAAGTTTTTTTATTGATTGGGTTATCTAATTAACAAATTTAAGTATATGCACATTTCGATAGAAATGTAGCCACACATGCGATAGAAATACGACCTTGGTGACGTAAACGCAACTTTATTTGGTTTTTACTATACATACATATCAATAAGAACTATGGTCTACCTAGGCGAGATAAATCTGGGACCATTTTCTCTCGTACTATATACTAACTTGTCATCAGGTCGGTAAATCCCCTTACCAATAAAAAAAAAAGATGAAAGCTAAACGTACAGTCGTGCTGAAAATTTGAGGAATTCATCGCAAGGTAAGGGGGAAAATTTGTCAATGGTTGATTTATGACGATATTGTATTTTACGGACGCGTAATATCCAGTAAAATTTATATTTTCCAAAGAGAAATCTTTTATTATACGCCCCTGTCTTACTGCAAAACTCAATATTTATCTTAATATTGGAAAAAAAATTAAATCAACTACTTTCACAGTTAACTTACCCCCTCATCTTACGTTATTATACACGCTTACGTTGCATTTTCAACCCCTTATTTCTAGATCCATCTTCATCGTTATCCAAATTGTTTTGATTTGGGTTGACTCGAAATGATTCACTCCGAACGAAGGGGAGGTTTTCTAAAATCATGCTTGTTTGTAACAAAGATTTGAGGAGCAGAGCTATAGAATTATCGGAATAGTTGTTTATTCACCGAAGACGAAAAACGGTTATAGTCGAGTCTGGAAATTGATAGACAAGCGAGACAATGGATAGATATTTGCCGAGGTGCATATTCAATTTTTTCTCCTCACTATATTGTTTTGAAGGACGTATGTATGTATTTTGGGGGGACATTCACTGGGACCTAAAAGATCTATCATGCCCCCAACTTCTACTTCTAGTAGCTCCTTTATTCTTGTTTCCCGGAGGAGTGTTATGATGTCTGCAGGCTTCAACTTAGGTAAATGTTTCTCCTCATTCCAGTTATCTCCCATGTGCTGTGCTCTAGGATTCTGAAGTGCTGTGCAGCTGGAAAGTATGTGGATGGAGGTTGCTTCTTTCATGCCACAAAATCTGCATTCTTCTTCCTCCGCTATTTTGAGCTTTTTCAGGTGCTCATTCAGGCGACAATGTCCCGTTAGGATCCCTGTTAAAACTCTTAGCGCAGTTTGACTTTGACTCATGCATTCATTTGATCTCAACAGGTTGTAGTCACCCAGAAGAGTCTTCATTTGCATAAGCTTTACTAGATCTTTCCAATGGTCAGATCTTCTCTTTTTCTCGGCTTTACCTGTTCCTTCCAATATACATTAGGGCTGATTCCGCAAAATGGTTCAGGCCCCCAGAAAGGTATTTCAGTCCCCCTCTTTGCTAGTTCATCCGATATTTCCATAGTAAGGTGACTATATTGTTCTCGCTTAGTTCATGGAGTTTGTCTAGGCATTCCGACACAATTTTAGAACTGATTACACAAGAGCTCAGTGCTTTAATGGCTGCTTGACTATCCAAAATTATGATAATCCTTTGTCGTCTGTTCCTTTATCAATATTGAACTGGGCGCAATTTATTATGGCGTGGATTTCCGCTTGAAATATACTTGGGGGTTTTCACAAGCTTGGTTCCTGGCCCGAACAGTAAGTCTAACAAAGTTTTCTGTTCCTTTTTAAGTACTGCAGTAGACTTTCTTGTTGACGCTCTCCCTTACGTAATTTTCTTCAATAGTTGCAGATTTCTATCTACCATATCGCATCTAGAGCTAGGACATCAACTTTAGTATCATTTGTTACGCCAATGGCATGAATAATACATGACTACATAAATAAATAAGCCCAATTTTGGTTTCTGCGCAAGTTAGTTGGCAAACTTCACGGTGCTGCTTCTTATGTGAAACGGAGCCTATATTTAACTATATTTTGTGAAAAATACACGATTTTTTTATCCGGAAATTGGTACGTAGATGTCAATTTCTGTATAGGTGGTCGAAAAACAATTTTTTTTATACGATTATCTTTTAAAAATGTCAGCAATACATTTCTCAAGCGATATATTTTCTTTTTATTAACCTTTCAGAATGTTCACATCGTCATGTTTTTTTAGTATATTTTTTATTACATAAATTGATCCGATGGTTATTTCAATGTTACTATCAATTTCACTTTTATTACAACTTTTATGTTTTTAAACACTTCATAGCTTCCCAATTTTACCACGTTATAAAATTCAGTTGATGTTTCCCACGAAAAGTGAATTTAACTTTATTATAAAAGGTTAGTTGCATTAAAGTGTGAATAAAAGGCAGATACTTTTTTTTCTTCAAATAATCTTATCTCGAGTCTACAGTCAGACCACAATCCTGTCTTACTGTCTATCAAGAGAATCTGATGCGATTCTCTTTTGTCTTTTTGACTGTATTTCAGATACTAATGTCCTTTTTTTCTCTTTTTTTGACTGGGTAAATAATTGGAAAAATGGAATTTTTATATCCACTACGTTTTAGGCGTTAGTTGTACTCAAAATTTTTTGAGCATCTAATATAAAATACCTAAGATTTTTCTTTAAACTATTTCTACCATTATTCATTCAAAAACTCATTCCAATAACTTCACACGTTCTTTTTCAATTTGTTATTAAACTTCCGGAGATATTTTCAGCCATACCTACGCCAATAGAAAATAAATTCCTTGGAAAAACTCTTAGCGATTTTCATTTCAAGACACGATTTTCTCTCCAGCAGAAATATTCATTCAAACAGAGTTATGCTACGTTAGAAATAACGTAACATTTACCTCTAAGTCATCAGTAACAGCTTGAAAGGATAGTTTTTTGTTTATAAAAGAGTACAGGAAGAAAAAAACTGAAAAACGTGTCGCGGGACACACGGTAAGAGCTTTAGTTCCTTTTAAGCAATAATCAAATTTTTTAAATCAATAAATAAATACACATATAGGAATTTATTTACTCTGGATGAAACTCCATTTAACAAAAATATATAGTAGTATTAATTATAAAAAATATGATATAAATTTTGTTAACTTACGTATTGTCATTTTCTTTTTCTGTTGATTCACTTTCACTCGAAGTACTTTCATATATATAGTTCCACGATAGTGGAAATTTTGTCGGCAAAATTTTTCGATATTCCTGAAAGTTTGTTGCTTGGCAATTTCGCGAATAACATTTTTAACAAAACCACGAGCCTTTAGGCGAGTGGTTTTGGATTAAATGTCATGAGCAAAATTACCTAAAAGCAACAAACTTGAATACGAGAGAAAAATTTTATCTTACAAAATCTTCAATTGAGTGGTATGCGACATGACTATTTCACGGGAGAAAAACTAAAAAATCATATGTTTAAACGTTTTTATTTATTGCAAACTTCAATTATACAAAGCCAAAAAAATAATAACATTATGAAAAAAAAATTACTTATTTATGTAAAAAGTACTATTATTATAATTGTACGTTGTAGCATTATATTGGGGATTGTTTTGCATCATAACCTGTGATGAATTTAAGTTAGAAACTGAGGATTCCTTCTCTTTATTTTTATTTTCTCGAAGGTTCTCTATGGGTTGGAAATGGTGTTCTTCATTTAATTGTAAATATGGTTTCAAAGAATGGGCAGAAGAATGTCCTGTAAGCTTAATTACTTCTTGTTCACCAACTCCTCCTTTTGCTAATGCAGAAATTGCAGAAGCTCTATGTGAATGATTTGTTATTTTTATTTTTTTGTGTGTCTATACCAATTGATTCTGCCGATATTTTCGTCCACTTTGAAATTGTATTAATTCCCAATGGTGAATTTTTGTACCATATTCCTTTATCCCAATTTGGATGTACTGTTAAAAATAATCTTGTTGTTGTTAGATGAGGATTGGATTCCCTTTTTTCAATAATTTTTAAAAATAAACGAACGGGACACAAATTGTTGTTAGCATTATTTCTTACCAGCCACTTACTGCCAGATAAAGCTTTGGATCCTCCTTGTGTCGTTTTGAAAAAGATTGGATTATATTCTACCCAGCCAGTAAAATTACCTTTATTATCAAATTCTTTTTTAAAGTAATTAATATCACAATTAGCAGCTTCATTTCCGCCATGCTAATTCGAACGAACATAAATGAAAAAAAAATTTTTTTAACCCATCAGGATTATCTTCAGAATGGCTTTCTACCATTTCCATTAATTCTTCTTTGGTAAACGCGTTAGAACTTATTTTTCTGGTTTCAGGTTCAGCCTGAAGCTTTTTACGTTTTGTATCCCTGGCCAATCTAGCAAATTTATAGGTAATATATTTAAATGGATCAATTTTGATGTTAAATTCTAGAAAATATTTTTCCTGAACCATTTGAGCAGTCGTATTCCAAAGTGTTTTCACACCAGCTTCAGTATAATCATTTCCATCTCTTTTTTTCATGTTAAAACCATAATCTTCAAGAATTTTTGCTATAACTTGTTCAGAAGTATCCTTTTCTAACGTATTATTACGTGCGTCCAGAAATATTCTAAACTGTTCCCATTGCACGCAGACTTTTTTGTCTTCATTGTATTTCGCGGTATACTTTGCTTAATTGTACTCTCTATTTCATTTATTGAATTATCTCCAAATCTTGTATTATTCATGTTAATAATACTTATTTAAATTTTTGAAACAGTCTTAATAATTTTTAGACAGTTAAATAAATAAATAAACAACTTAGTTTCCTTAGAAACCACTAACAAATATTTTATATTGAATTTTATCACATAACGCAGCAACGTAACGTAACGGTCAGATCTTTTGAGCCGCGACCCCCTGTCACTCCAACCTAACGTAAAGAAATACTGCAAGCGCCAAATGTGACGGAGAGCCCGCCCTTATGCGCAGAAACTCATTTTAAATGTTACCTTCCACTACAGCTCTTGGAAGACATATAAATGCTTTGTACAGAGGCGTATCATTACTTATCCTTCAATTCTGTTGGCGATTGGCATTGTCTGAATAATTTTTTTACGGCACTGGCACTTGCAGTATCTATCTCTAAAATAAAGTGCGGGAAACTAAATTATTTTAATTGACTACTTGCAGTAACGCCCCTGTTCCGTGACTTTAAAACTCGAATTCACCCTTCCTAAGGGTAGTTTTTGTACCGACTTAAGAACTATACTACAATCAGTTGGAACGTGGAACTAAAATATCTTATCAATGAAAAAAATTAACTGCAAACGTTTCAAAAATACCTAGAATGTTATGCTTTGTTTTTCATTTCCAAAAAAAACGTATACCAAAAGAATGCGAGTTTTACAAAAATACCAACATATTTTTCTTGTCCAACAAAGCTGAGCATTTATATTATTAAATTAAAAAAAAAGACCGTACAACGTATTTAGCAGGTGCTCATTACCACCCTCCGCTCATAAATATTTTTTATTTTTCCGAAAAAAAAGGGTTTTTTTGTATAATTTCTCACAGAATAATAATAAACATTCCTGTTACAGGTGGTCCCTAACACCGAGCTTATTGATATCAAGATATCATCTAAATGATGCTCTTAAATTCTTAACAAAAAAAATTCTTTGTATACAATCCGAAACAAATGGTTATGTTTACGCACTAAATTGCTACCTGAATTCTTACAGCGGATCGTTTTAACTTTTAATACGGTTCGAAAGATAAAAAGCGAATATTTGGAATATTTCGAAAATGTTATATGATGATGAAACTTGCTATATCGGTTAAATTTAAGGTCTACTGGATTTTACTAATTTGTATTCATTAATATTGATGAGATTTTTTTAATTAAATCATGTTTAAAAAGCGGAATAAAAAAGGATTCATCCATTTTATACTAAAAGAATTGAGAATTTTATCAAATATCTTTTGTTAAAATGAAGTTGCAGTCAAGATAAATATAGATCTGTCACTCAATGTCCTTCGTAGCATATATATATATAAAAAAATTTTTCAAGGAACAGTTTTTCCTTTAAAAAACATTATTTGTATCAAAGATTGAAATTCCATAAAAAAATTTTCAATTATCTAATAAACAACGCATTTTTTGTTTATAACAATTTTTTAAACAATAACAGATAAAAATTTTAAAAAATTATTTTTATGCATCTTCTAATAACATAAAAACTAATCATTAATAAAATTTGAAAAAAAAATTTTTCCAATGATTAATTTAAGTTTTTAATTTTGCAACAACGATAATTATTAATACAAACCTGAAAAATGAACATTTTTTATTTTTTCCAACGGGGATCTATTGTGGAGCCTTTCAAGAATTGCTCCAAGAGAGGAAAAAAGTCTCAAATTTATAGTTTAACAATGATCACACTTGCAATGTTCTTGTTCAAGCAGAAAAAAATTATTGGTTAACAATTGAATAATTAATTGAAAAATTGTGATAAAAATCTTTTTCAGGCGGATTATTGTTCATTTATCTATCCAGTAAGCACCTGAATTTTTTCATTGCTTAAATTTCATATTTAATATGTTAAAATAATTTTTATTAGTGTCCAAAGTACCCGTCTTCGGCCGTATTTTCATCCCTCTGGAAAAATTATAAATATTGGTCTTACAGTTCCGAGAGTAAGGGTTTTTTCAGGAAATTTCCTCCTCTTTTCAAATCTTTTTTTTAATTTGAAAAATCTTCATTAGTTTTTAAGATATTTGCAAGAAACTAAACCCCCCCTTTTTTCCAGTTAATTTATAATAACTTTTGCAATTTTTGTTCGCGGAACTTCATTTTTTTCTAAAATTATCTAGATGCCATCCCGAATCGAATGACACCTCAATCATAATTTTCGGAGACTGCTGAAAAAAGTTGGCCAAAAAAGCACTAGATCTTTCCAATGGTCAGATCTTCTCTTTTTCTCGACTTTACCTATTTCTTCCAATATTACATTGGAGCTGATTCAGCAAAAAGGTTCAGGCCCCCAGAAAGGTATTTCAGTCCACCTCTTTGCTAGTTCATCTGCTATTTCATTTCCTACTATTCCAGTGTGTCCTGGAATCCCTAGTGAGGTGACTATATTGTTCTCGCCCAGTTCATTGAGTTTGTCTAGGCATTCCCACACCATTTTGGAACTGGTTACACAAGAGATGGTGCTTTAATGGCTGCTTGATAATGCTTTGTCTTCTGTATCCTTTATCAATATTGAACTGGGCGCTCCTTCTTATGGATTTCCGCTTGAAAGATACTTGGGGTTTTTCCCAAGCTTTCAGAGTGTTTGGTTCCTGGCCCGAACACTCCTTTCCCAGTTCCTTATATTGCTTTTGAGCCGTCTGTGTACCATTGGGATACAGAGGGGACAAATTCGGATATTTTTAGTTAAATAAGCGAGAAACTTCCATTTATGTATGTGTATTATCTGAGTGTTTTTTTTTTATTTTCGAAGACTCTGTAAAATGACATTTTATTTGCTGTAAACTGTAAATAAATTTCATTTATTTCTTTAAAGTATGTTCTTACTTTGTAAAATAAAATTTTAATACGCACGCCTATGCTCTTTCTGATTATTTAAAAATAAAAATATTGTATTAAGTTTTTGATCTAAATTGGAATATTAAATTTTACATGCTCTTGCGGCGCTCGAAATAAACATAAACTCGGTTCAGCTGTATACTGTTTTTTTTGCACAAAAAACAATATGACTCACATATAAAAACTTGTATTTCGTGCAGTACAGACAAACGATTTTTAATTTATTTCTAATAAGACTTCGACAATCGATAGTTGTATAATTCGGGAGTGCGGTTTAAATATTTATTGTGTTCGGACTTTTATTATTTATATTTATTTTGCAGTTTACTGGAAATGGTGGTGTGGAAGAAAGCCTTTTGGTCCATGTTTGTTGGTAAGTTTTTAATTGTTTACTTCATATTGTTTTTAATATTAAATAAAGATTAAATGTTAGATCGTGTAATAATATATACTTTCTTTGTTACAGTCAAGTTACAAATGGTCCTTATTTGACAAGGTAAGATTTTTACTTTAAACTTAAATTGAATAATACAGGGTGTCCCACTATAAAGTAACACATTTTGACGGCTTATTTCTCGAGAATGGAAAAAGATATCGACGTGCAGCTTTCGCTAAACTTCTTATATTTCCTTCAGATTTTTATTGACATAGTTGCCAAGCGTATACTTTTTCCTGAAAGTTTGGAAGTTATTGACATGGTTTCATAAAAAATTAAATCTTCTCCTAAAAACTTGAGTATATGCCGATAATGTATACATTTTTGGAAAGGGGAAGGAAGGGACTTTCAGATGGTATTAAAAAATATAGGGTGTTGTATTTAAAATAAACCGATAATTCCGTTTCAAAAATGGTCATTCTGAACTAAACTGAAAAAGGTTTAAAAAAATATGTATACACACAGTTAATATCGTGCAATGTTTCAATTGAAAAATTTTCTTGGTCATTGTTATTTTAAGCGTTCCTCCCCTTCTCCTAATCCATATACATGTGTAGTTAAGCAATTACTTGCACTTTTTACCCCTTACATTTGATTAGTTTTCATCAGATAAAACGATTAAACATGACTGGTACATTTAACCACGTAACTTTTGCAATTCATGCATGTATAGTATACAGGGTGGTCCGTGTAAATAATGGACCAAAGTTAAATGGAAGATTCTTTGCCTAAAAATATAATAATCTGACGCAACTTCCTCGATAAAATATTGATGATAAAAAAGATACAGGGTGGCAAAGTTGAAATGTCAAAAATGTATTTTCTCAGTAAATTGAAAGGTTTTTGATATACAAGGGTAAAAATTGGAAGGTAGGAGTTTTAAGGCATGGGAAATCATTTATTAGCACAAAAATGATAACGTTAGTAGGCGCTGATGTCAGCAAATTTATTATTAGCTATAATATAGCAAGATCATTGATAATTTGCAATAATTTTGCCATAACCTTCCTCAAAGAGGTTGCTTTGAGGCAACAACCCTCCGTCTTGGGCGTCGAGTTGTTACCAAGCAATACGCTTTCGAAATCTATGACAATATTATTGCAAATTATCAATGATCTTGCTATATTAAGGAAGATAATAAATTTGCTGACATCAGCGCTTACTAACATTATTTTTGTGCTAATAAATGAAATAAAAATTATGTGGGGGAGTTTAAAAATGTGAATATCTCGGAAACCAGTATTTTTTGAGACTTATGATAAGGATACCTTTTTGTCGTAAAAATAATGTAGTTTTAATATCTTCCAATAAATAGATTGATACCGTTAACGATAAATAAGTTAATCGCACAGTTACATCAACAACATAACTCTTGTGACGCCCTCTAGAAAATACATCGAAACGAATAACATAATATGATTTCCCAGGCCTTAAAACCTCTATCTTCCAATTTTCACCCTTGTATATCAAAAACCTTTCAATTTACTGAGAAAATATATTTTTGACATTTCAACTTTGCCGCCCTGTAACTTTCTTATCATCAATATTTTATTGAAGGAAGTTGCGTCAGATTGTAATATTTTTGGTATAAGAATCTTCCATTCTACTTTGGACCACCCTGTACATATATAATTTTTGATGAATAATGTTACTTGTGGTACAAGCAACTTTCTCAGTTAAGAAACCGCAACATAATATTTAACTAAGTAAATCATGAGAGCTATTTATTCATCCGCATTTAATTGAACATCTTAATTAGTTTCAAGCAGCGAAAGATGTACCTTAAATCAAGGTTAATGTCTTAACGTGATCCACAAACATTATCCCAACCTCTGGAAATTCTCTTTGCCTCTTATTTTCATTGTAACCCCCACACGGAGTTTTCTTAACAATGCCGCTTGATTTCATTAGATGGCAGAATTAATTTTTCAAGTACCAGTTTATCACAGGACACAGTATATCAATTTGTCCCTTTTTCTACATTCCCCTTTGGAATTATTCTCTCTTTCTTTCTAATAGATAAAAAGAAATCGGCAGTATAATCACTAGCGACAAAGGAAAAAGAGACCCTTCGTGAATTATTTGATTACTGCCATTGAGCTTTTAATGGGAGAATGCTGAATAATGAACGATAATGCCCGGCTATCAGGTATTTCGTATTTTTCGGTGGACAAATGGTATACAATCTGTACCATTTTAGTTTTATACAGGGTGGTCCGTAAGTATATAAGTACAGTACAATCTTCACTTCAAAATATTGCGATTTGAACCAACTAGCCTTAATAAAATGTTGATATTAAGAGAGATACATGGTGTTAAACATGAAATTTTCGTTTTTTACAATAACTTTAATGCTTTTTGACGTATATGCGCAAAAATTTGAGGTTGGAGGTTTTTTGATATGAGAAATCATAATTTTTGACCTATTTCGATGTATTTTGTAGAGGGCGCCACATAGGCCACGAATGCGGCATAAATGTACGCAAAACTTTTTTGCCTTTCACATTAGCGCTACTTTTCTGAGAAATAATTGAAGTCACATCATTACAACAAATAAAAGTTATACTTGTGAGTATCCCCAAGTTTTAACGGTTTTTGAGATAATCACATTTTATTAGGTTAACAAGAAAAATATGTATGGTACTTTTAATATTTAAATATAATAAATATCGTACACACAACTACATTTTTCTAATTTTGACATAATAAGTGACACTTTTTAAAACTGATTGACATTATGAAACATCTTACTTTTTGTAACTAGTTGCATAAAGTAAAATTTTATACAATTGGTGATGAAAAATGTATTTCAAAATTAGTGACAAAAAGAATTATTCTATTTATTAAACTGTTATAATACAAGTTAATAACATTAATTATGAATTAATTAATTATTATGAATATTGATAACACAATTATTGCAATTATTCAAATTAATTCCCGACGACATATTTTTTTCATTGCTCGAACTTGCTGTTATTTGGGAAGCGGCGCACATTGCATTAGATGTTTCACTAAATATTTCTTGCGCTATAAGTTTTTTATTATTCATGGAATTTTCAGCATATTTATCCCTCCGCAACAGAGGTAGATTTCCAACCTCCATGCCTCTGAATGGCTTCCTTCGTCTATAACATTTTCAACTGGAAGATATGTTAATTCTGCTTTTCTGCATGCTCCTGCCATTACAATTATCATTGCAACCTTAGACATTAAATATTCTTTGTCATCAGCTTCCACTGAAAATTTGGCAAAATCTTCTTCAATAAAAACTTTTGACTTTTTAGCACTGTACCCGTCCGCTTGCCTTTTAATATATGCTACCAAATTTGTATATTTTTTAATATCAATATTCCTTTTCAGATTTAGTTCAGACCTTAACATTGAGTAAAGTGTCCATGATGTGGAAACTTTTAGAACTTTCTTACCCTCAAAATATGCAAGTAAAACTTTCTAATTAACATGTTTAATTTTCTTCTCATCACACCACGTAACAAATTTTTCGTATGCCAAATCATAAACAACCTTTGACTTTTTGGGAATTACTGATAATAGAGCATTACCTGCTGCCTCTTCAATATCGCTTGGTAGCTCTTCAGAACTTGAATCACTCATTTTTTAAAAGTAAAACTAAAAATATATCAATATCGCTAAAAACCTTCCGTCTAGACTTTTTTACAAAATGTCAAACTGACAACTAACATGAAGTAACAGCAACAAACTAAATTTATGTTTTCCAAATTTTTATCAATTATATTAAATTCTATTTTTTTATTACTTCCTTCATAATTAGAAAAAATCTTGTATGCAATACGTTACGAAATGAAATTTTGTGTAACTTGTGAGTTACGCGTTTGTCTGTTTGTATGTCTCTTATCATCAACATTTTATTAAGGCTAGTTGATTTAAATCGCAATATTTTGAAGTGAAGATTGTACTGTACTTCGATGTACAATTACTTATGGACCACCCTGTATGTATCTACGATTCTTAGAAAAGTATTTAGATTAGTCTAGTAGCTGCTTCTGTTTGATTTCTTGAAAAAATTTTAGAATATCCTTAAATAAAAATTGAAGATTTGAAGATTTAAAAACTACCACTTGATTTTTAGTCACCCTAAAATCATTTGGTGAAAATTTTTAACCTCTAAAATTTTTGTTTAAAACATTTTTTAATTTAAAAAAAAAACTTCATATTTTTTTTAACTCCTTTCCGGGGGGTTGAAACAGTTATAAGTTTTCGTGTGTATATTCTTCAAAGTGAATTCAAAATTAAAAACCTTACTCTTTTTCTTGGACATCTAAAAAAAGAAATTGCATTGTATACTCAGTTTGGCGAGATTCCTTTTCGGTTATTAGTTATTACAAAGAACTTTCTCCAACATCAACATTTCTGATGAATACATAAATATGGAGAATCCCTATTTATAATAAGCTTCATAGCGGGCGTTATACAAACTTCATATAACCACATTTTGGGTAAACTCCAATATTTAATGAACCTTAGAGTCTTGAACCACTAAATGTCAATAAATTTCGGAGCTTAATTAAGTTTTGATCAAATGAAAACTATTTCATAATTAATTTTAAATAGTAACAAAAATATTTATTTGTTTTTTGTTGATTTAACGCATCTCCAAAGAACTTGCCAGTATATACAACTGTAAGTTTCAGTTTCTGAATACAGTCTATCTGGAAAATTATTATTTCACATTAACTGGTGAATGTCTGTGGACCATTTCGGATATTGAATTCCACCGGAACTAAGTTTTTGATTAATAATTTCACCTGAAATATTAATATTCAGCTAATAGATTCTTGAAAACAACTATGATGATACATATTAGTTATAAGTGACGGCATTTACTTCAAAAAATGATATCTCTACTTATTTTTTCTGGAAGGCGATGGAATTGCTTGTTTAGTCCACTTTCAGTGGACATTTTTTGACGTAATTACGAGGATGTAAGTATTGATATCTAGTTAGCTTAGACCAGTAAAGAGGTAAGCAGATTTACAAAGATATGCTTAATACCCTTGGTGATCCATGTCCTTCGTCCTCTCAAGACCTACGAACTTTCGTGTCCAAAAATCTGCTGGAAAAGTTCTTGCTTCAGTTTTTTGGTATTGCCATGGAGTAATCATGATTAATTTTTTGGATAAGGGTAGAACAATAACCGGAGATTACTATTCGACATTACTGACCACTCTACGGGAAAAAATTAAAGAGAAAAGACGCGGAAAGCTATCCAAAGGTGCTTTGTTTTTGCAGGACAACGCCCCTGCACACAAATGGGAGGAAAAGGAGAGTTCCTCCCATTTGGTTATACCTTTATCCTCTTCTACAAAAAATAAAAAAGCCTCCAACTTTTAAAATTTGTAATAAAAAATATGTTTTCGTGATTTTCATGGCCAACACTCAAACTTGACTCGAGATATGCTGAGCCAAATTAAACATTTTCAAAAAAGAATGAATCACAAATTCCCGTTTACTGTTTTAATCTGTCTCTATCTCTATCACTTTTGTGGCTTTCGATTTACATTCTGAACGGAATTGTTTTGGGAGTTGGAAAATTCAATTTATGTTGAAAGCGGAAAGCTTCAATGTTACCCTGAACTTTGATTATAACAGAAACAGGTTAATGAATTCAATTTCTTCAGATGCAGTTACTTAAGGTTTCATCCTAATTATTATACTTCTAATTCAGAATAAACGGTACTGATAATGGTACTATTATTTGAATTGAAACTTTAAGAAGGTAAATTTCGATGAAATATAAACAAACTAAAAATAAATCTTACATTTACCACCGATTCAAATTCAGAATGTGACTGCTTCTACCATTATTATTTTGTCTCGGTAATTACTTGTTACAACAGAATTGCCAAAGTGATGAAACTTCGTTGGAAATGGGTATCACGCGCCAACTTTGCTTACGTTTTCAATAAACTTAATGTTGAAAGTTTAATTACAAAAGAAATATCGTCGAGGAGTTTCTATTAACTTTGCCATTAGCAAAAGTAAATTTTACAAACTCAAATTTACGACTATCATATCAGAAATTTCGTTGCAAAGTGATAAAATTTTGTTTTTGTTTATTCCATGTCGGGTCATCTACTAGATGATTTGTAAAATATCAACTCTTGATTTTTTCCTGTATCTGTATCTGTAGAATAGGGAGGGGGAGTACTACACTTAGGCTACATCCTCCCGAGAAGTTGTCCTAGGTCATCATCTATCCTGTCCTTCCCAGAAAGGTGGACGGGTCCTTTATTTCGGCAGGTGTAGGCCAAGACTCACCGAACACACGGTCTCTTATTGACGATAACTCCGGAGACTCGCATAAGACATGCCTGACAGTTTCATCTTCCTGTTCACACATCCTGCATAGAGGTGTGTCCACTAGCTCCATAGTATGGAGGTGTTTCCTTAGTTGACAGTGGCCAGTCAGTAGGTTTTTCCTGGTCATCGTCAAATATTTCTTCGGCGCCAGCTATAATACTAGCCCCGATATAAAACGTCGTCTGCTCAAAGCTAATATCTATCTAGCTACTATCAGTGCAGATTGTTATGTTTTTGTCAGAAATTCTTCTTCTTCTTCCATTTTTGAGCCATCTGTATACAGGGTATACCAACCTTACGACAAACTTCGGTATATGGGTTATTTTAACAGATATCAAAAAATGTCATTAACACAAATAGTAGATGTGTTGAAGGTCCATATTTTGAAATTATATCGAACTATACAGAGTGCTGCATAACTCCGTTACAAACCAAACGTATGATTTTTCAAATGGGAACCCCTGTATATTATACCGAATTCGGATTACATTTTTTTGAAGCTTATGATATAGGGTTTTGCCACGTTATACAAAGTCCTTCAAAAGATATGGACACGTTTATGTGAAAATCGTAGGTAAATCTACGCTACAGCAACAGGAGTTATGCAGCACTCTGTATAGTTCGATATAATTTCAAAATATGGACCTTCAGCACATCTACTACTTTTGTTGATAACATTTTTCGATATCTCTTAAAATAACCCATATACCGAAGTTTGTCGTAAGATTGGTACACCCTGTATATGCGTATTGGAGCATCTGTTTTATTTGTATTTTGTAGGGCTCATTTTCCCTGTAGATTCGTCTATTAACATTGTTCTCCCAAAAATTTCAATTTGATATTCTCAATTTTGTAGCTTGTACGATTTATCATTTAAATTATTTTCTCAAAAACTAAAATTCTCAATCTTGGAAATATCTCTTTCAATTCTCTTTTTTGCTGAACGTGGCACAGATTGCGAAATGCTTTCGAATTTTCTTCGGGAACATTTACTGCTCTTTTTGTACGAAATTAATTACGGAGACAAGATAGAACCAGCCCCTTATCAAATTCGCGAAAGAAAATAAAATACAGATATATATATTGATATGTTATCGCCCAACGTATCACATACATACAATAAATTTAGAAAGTAATTATTTTTTTACTTACTGCGGCTCTGAGTTATAACTGTGGGGAAACGAATGGGATTTCGGTTAATAATTTTACGATCCGTCTAACAGTGGCGTACACTGCAGTTAACTTTGTCCAAAAATAGAAGTTTTACTGCAATTTCATTCTTCTGAAGTCCTGCCACTGGTGTAGAGCGTGAGTTGTTGGAAAGTTTTCATTTTCTGTCTATATTTATAGTTTTTTAGATACAGATACTAGGAATTTATGTCAAGTTTTTGCTAGTAAAAGCATTGTGAATTGTAGAAATTGTAGTTTTCTGAAATAAATATTATACTACCCTCTACTGCAGTGGAGATAAATAGAAAAAAAGGGATATTTATCTACACAATGCTGTAAAACAATTCAATTATATTGTTTGAAATTCCAATTAAAGTACTAGGTGTCTCCGGTAGGAGTAATTGAGTGTTCTATGTTTTTGATAGAACAAAGTTTGTTATTTAATACAGGGGATTGTATGAACCAGTGATTTTAAATATCCTTACACACAAAAATCCTGAGGATTGGGGTCATCGTTATTAATTAGACATAAACAAAAGAAGACCTGGTGCCACATGTCTTGTTTTTTTGACATAGTAATTGTTACAATCCATAGTTTTGATCCACTTTGTATAAGAATTACAGAAAAAACTACTGAGCATTAATTTTAACAGCGATACACTCATTAAGAAACCTTTCGGCTACCATAACTACTAAATGTACCTAATTTCCTGATCTCATTGTTCATTCTTATCTTCAAAAATACAAAAAGTGAAACAATAGAATAACATTTACAGTTTATTGTTCATTACCTACCTACCGATTAAAAATTCAATGATTCTTTCTACCAACCGAAATATAATTTTCGGTTCTTTGTTTGTGTCCACATGTTTATCATTTTCTATTGTTGCTTCTTCAACTGCGATCCGAACTTTGAGGTAGGTCTACAATTAATTTTCTAAAAGGGTCGACGGAGAATATTTTGAATTTATAATTATTACACCCTTCAGAACCGGGCTTATAACTTCTTGTTCCACTACCCCATATTTCCAACCCTCCTATTTATATTTTTGTTGTCCTTTATTCCACGCTTCAACTTTATAAAATTAGACATTCGCTTTTGGCACTAAATTTTTTTATACTGTGAAATTTTTCGGACCAATTTAAATTAAAATATAAATAATTTCATGGGGAATTATTCTTGTTCCACTTTTACTAACAGTCGCAAATTGAGATCAACTGAAATATGATCCTTAAACTCATCGATGTTAAGAATCAAAAAAGGGTGTCGAGTGTGAAAACCGTAGTCTTATTATTCTGGAACATCTCAACAATTCCAACATCTGCCCGTAACAAAAAGGGTTCCGCTTTTGGTTATGGCAACATCTGCACTAATAGAGAAAAATTTAATCCGTAACTATACGTTGTAAAAATGAAAAATATTATTGTTATTCTATATAATCTATGTTATTTTTTTTATTATACATATAATGCGCATCAATCCCTGGGATTATTAGCGCTCAACAAAAATTTACAACAAATTAACATCAGTTACAGAAGTAAGTGAACATGGTATTAACCTAAATCAAATTACATTTTTCTTCAAATGACATTAAAAGCGTCCTTTTAATGACACTTGGCAGGCTTAGAAGTTGTAATTTTAATGCCTAGGAAGAAAAAGTCCACTTTTACTGCCTAGGCAGAAAAAGTTCGTTGCTAAGCAACCTTCCAAGTAATAATTTAAAATCAAACTGGTTATTAAAATTAACAATAACATTAAGAAAACTCAAAATGATGCTGTTGATAATAAACTGGTTTTATTGCATCAAAACTACAAACTACAACACGAGATTTTTATTCATTAGATATATTTATGGTGAATTGTGAACAATTATTTAATACAATTGAACTCTGTCCACTTCCCTCCTTTCCAGTAAAATTAACAACTTTAGTATCCACACTTGATACTCCGGAAAAGCCAGAAAATATTTTATTACCGATGTTCGACTTATTGGCTAGCGTGTCCTCAATATAGCCCCCCGCGACAGCGGAAGACTTCCATCCTCCATGTTGCTTCAACATTGTTATGTCCCCACCAGAATGCACCAACAACGTGGCCGAAGCAGTGCCCGGTATACTTTTTCGCATGGGATAGTCCCAGAAAAGTAGCAATTTCTTCTGGTATTTTACCGAATTTGTGAATGCCAATGAATTGATGATGTGCTTTACCGTTCGCATACTTATAGAAGACACGCCGATTATTTAAATTCGAGGATCTGGAGGCTGCATATTTACTGTAAACGTTTAAATATTCCGTTACTACAAAAGATCTTGATCTTCTGGTCTTAGTATTTGGTAGCATAATTAGCAATTTGTCGCCCATATCATTTATATCATCTGTTTTCATTTGCAAAAGCTCATCACATCTACAAGCCCCAGCGACTGCAACAATAAGTACAACCTAAAATATAAATTGAAAATTAGTTCTTCAATCCATAATAGATCATTTTCAATATATTCCTACCTTCGTAAACAAATACAGTTCATCTGGGGCATCTGATAAAAATTTCTCGATTTCTTCTCTTTGAAAAACTCGGGATTTTTTTGCATGGAAACCGTCTGACTGGCGTTTCAAAAAAGCCCATAACTTCAGGTATTTTGCCAAAACAATGTTAAATATGTTTCAAATCTTTCCAATTTTGAGAGAAGGATTAAAAAAATTACTTTTGTGCAAAACCCCTTTTCTCCGTTATACCTGTAACATCTTTGTATCGTAGAAAATGCTTTTTAGTGTGTGTGGTGGGCTTTTAATCAAGTGTGAATATTTTTTTACTTGATAAAAAATATAATGGCACATTATATGGTACGTTTTTGGATATACCTGGGCATTTTAATTAGTTTTATTAAAAGGGACGGGTTGCCTTCATCAGTTCGAAAAAAAAATAATGTACCGCCATTTGGTGGATATTGTGATTAATTTGGGTCTATAATAAATAGATTTTCTGGTTTATAATGGTAAAATGATTTGAGACATATGGTAGATTTTCAGTCATTAGAATGACAGATCCAATATATTAGAATAATAAAAAGTCAAGATTAGGTATATATAAAAAAAAACGTGGGCTATTATCTGCATGAAATTCCAACAGATTAACAACTAAAACGTTTCACACATCGGCGCTACAAGATTTTTCTGTAAGGGGAATCAAGTGCGAGGATTGTTCATCTTCAGTAAATACTATTTTCTTCCCATGCTTTCACAACGTGATATCGAACGTTTAGGTAAAGCAACAATACTAAGTACATTGTCAGTAGTAATTTGAAGTGGTGTTATAATTATAGTGAAAAGCATAGCACGCGAGCTGTTTCATCTTATCCGATTGCATTTCACTATATCACCTTTTGCACTTAGTTGTAATGGACTAGGTATATCTTTGGTTGTAAGTTCGTCTAGCTGATAAATGGTAGTAATCAAGCAACGACGAAGGGTTAGGCATGCGATTGTTTCATTTACTACCCTTTATACATTGGTGATGTTCTATTCCACATACATTAATTAGAATATACGAGGAGAGGTAAAATGTAACGTTTTGGTTGTTTTTGAAAATTAAAGTTGGAATTTATAAGACAAAAAATTTAATAGTAGAAGTAAAATACAATATTCCTCCAAGTTTTCCAATAACAAACAAAGGCAGAGTAAATATTGGAACGTTCTACAATTCTAACAACATATGCATGGTGTATTATTTGTCTGGAATATCCCGCTATAAACCGACCCTATCCCAAGAAAATTGAAATGCAAGCCTGGATGCTGTTCAGATTCATCTAAAAAGCACGCCCTAGGTGGGTAGAAATCATACAAATGTTATTTACATTTCGTGCATAGTGGATAATATTTATGTTTTGACTGAAATTCATACAGATTTCTTGACATTCTATAAATAAATAAATGAAAATTTTTCTGCCAACCTTTATATACAGTGTGAGCCATTTTGTTTGGAAGCATCCCCGTAAAATCCGCATTTTTCAACAGATTTTAGCTTAATTACTATTTTCAAGGCCCTCTATGTTTATCTTTGCCAAAAAAGACAAAGGTACATTAGGCATTTTTTTTTTCAAACATAAATATACCACTGGATTCAGAATCATCACAAATGTGAACTACTTATAAAAAAATGTTTATTAACAACAAATTTATTACAACATGAATTTGGAAAAAGTGGTATTTTCAGTAATATTTTACGTAGAATGTAGACAAATTTTAAAAATGGCAACATGGTAAACAAAAACAAGGACTCAAAAATATTGCACAGTAAAAATTCGAAGCCGATAACTTAACCCGTTCTGGAGTCTGCTTAATAATTTGGATTGTTGGCAAAGTAGTCTATGACAATTTGGTCATTAAAATTTCTTGCCTGTCATTTTTTTTTAAATACGTTTGGTCACTGCTCCAGTCTCAATAGATACTTTTTTTAATTTTGTGCACTACAAAGCAGCAAATACGGCGATCTGGATGTCTCCGATTAACTATTTCTATCACTTCTGTCATTGTAACCACAAAAAAGTACAATTTCAACTTAGTCTTGAATAGTTCAATAGTTGAATATTTGGAACATTTAGTACATACAAATGTTACAGACTGACATAAATAAAATTTCAAAAACCACAAGTTACAACTTACAGTTCTCCCTGCTTCCTACAAAAAAAAGACCAATTTATACTGAATAGACTGCGTATCGGGCACGCACACTTAACACACCAACACCTCATGAAAAAAGAACCCGCACCCACCTGTCAAAATTGTCACACAGTGTTCACAGTGAAACACATCTTACTAGAACTCACAAATTAAGATCCAACCTAAAAAGTATACTTTCATCAAATGAAAATGAAGTTCTTGGCTATCTAAAAGACATTAAACTAAAATCAAAAATTTAGAAAAACTGCTATAATTATTTATACCTTTTATTCTTATACAATGAAATTGTAAAATTGTAACTATTACTATAAAATTGTATTGTCTCCCCCGCTTATAACTCATAGAAGTTGATGCGGGGTAAGTAAATGTTTTTTGAAATAAAAAAAAATTCAAAATCTACCTACTTGCTACTCGTTGATTTCATTTTGTTGCTAAATAAAATTATCAAGCACAATTTTTACTGTGCAATATGTTTGATTCCTTGTTTTTGCTTACCATGTTGCTATTTTCAAAATTTGTCTACATTCTACGTAAGATATTACTGAAAATACCACTTTTTCCAAATTCATGTTGTAATAACTTTGTCGTTAATAGAAATTTTTTCATAAAATTCTGGTAGTTTACATTTGTGATGATTCTGAATCCAGTGGTATAGTTATATTTGAGAAAAGAAATGCCTAATGTACTTTTTTCTTTTTTGGCAAAGAAAAATTAACATAGAGGGCCTTGAAAATAGTAATTAAGCTATAAAAATTTGTGCAAAAAATACTGTTTTTGATACCGAATCTAACAAAAAAAAATTAAAACAGAATCGGTCGAAAAAAGCTGATTTTACGGGGGTGCTTCCAAACAAAATGGGTCACACTGTATATATTCGAAATTCGAAATCAAATTATCTTAAAGTTAAAGTTTACGTTCATACATCATCAATTTCATCTCTTTTGTTGTCTAGCGCAAAAGTTATGACGTGGCATTGGAATAACAGAGACCTCAACTGTTGGTCATAAACACACTAAACTATTCTATCGTATTGTACGATGAAAAATGCGCCTTCAATGTATATGAAATTGGATGGAGTTTCATGCCCGGCTCGTTGAAAAATAACCGTTGCTTTTTTGGCGTAAAAGTCGAAAACGTAATGAAAATCGCTCTTTTATCATGATCTTCGAGGATATTTATTACTTCACACTATTTTTATATGCATTTACTTTTCTACACTGCTCGACATTGTTGCTATACTTTATTTTTATCATATTGTTAGCTGAAGAGCTTATTATTAATTTAAAAACGAGTCTGAATTACGTACTCATGTTCATTGTGCCTCCTTTAGTCCCATTATCCGAAGTAATTTCAGTCTTCTATCCTGTCTAAGTCCTCGAGAGCACTAAGCCTAAGGATTTACTGGGGAATGGGGAACAATACCAGCGTGGTTCAAACAGAACTGGCTGGTATCTCAATTGCCGCAAAAGAACTAACCAGAAAAGGAATTTCGGGCAAAAATATAACAATCTGCACTGATAGTAGACAAGCCCCATTAGCCTTGAACAGACAGCGTGTTATATCGGGGCTAGTACTAGATTGCCACCATGATTTAGCTAACGCATCGGCAGATAACAATATTATTATCCTGAGGTGGGTTAAAGGGCACGACAGGAGTAAAGGCTGATTCATTAGCCAGGGAAGCGGCTGGACTAAATTTTTAGGACCCAGTGACACCTACGGTCTAACGACTTCGACAATTGCGGAACTAGCCAAACGTTACACCCATGCTCAATCTTTTAAGAGATGGGATGGAATCAAAGGATGCAGTCTTGCCAGAATCACACTGGGCGACCCTGGGAAGCTGTCCTGCCGATATAAAGGATATGTCTCCTAGTGACCTGTCGGAAAGGACGTTGACCTAAGAGGACAACTCCTCGGAAGGATGTACAATGGGTCACATTTGGCCTAAGTGCTGTGAGCCTACACCGACCCTCCCTACTTTACAGATACAGATACAGATAGACATGAAAATCAGGGTGATGAAGAGGCAGATCAACAGAGAAAAGAAGCAGCAACTTCAATTAGCAAAAATGTGCTTTAAAATATGAGAATACTATACCTACATAAAAATGACTGGATTGAAAAAAACTATTTTCTTTGTCACAAACAACCACTTTAACGGAAAATGCTGAAAAATTCAAAAGGTTTTCTATTGGCTGTGACGTTTGACAGTATAGTCCTTAATTCACCCGAGTGTTTCCTTGTATTTTTTGTATTTCTGATTCATTCTGATTTATTATACTTTGAGGGATGGTGAACCATAAGATATGATGTATTTAACAATGCCTTTTACTTCTCCCACCAACTTGTACAATCTAAGTTTTCATCAGTACTGAACACTGTCCACAGTCATTAACACCACTGGCTAACACGATATTTTACAGCTTCGAAGCTCAAAACCCAACAAATTTAACAAATCTGGTAAAAATTAGACCAAAAAAAGGAATCCTCTAAGGGATATTACACATTAAAAAACAAAAAAAAAAGATAGTAAAGAACAATTTAAATGAAGCTTCAAAAATATTGATGAAACTGAAAGTTGGAAAGGACCCTTTACCTAAAACATATTATTATATTAAGATATTGGTCCTTATTCAAATAAAAATCATATTTATTCATTTAGATGTGAATAAAATGTTTGAATTATTTTTTATCGATAAATAAGAAGTGTGAAGTGTTTAAGTTGATGTGAGAAAACAAATTTACAAGAAAAGCACTGTAGCAAGTGTCGAGGGTGATAAATAGCACATAAATATCGAGCACACACACATAATAATTCTAAATAATGGTTTATCAAAGATTAGAGGTTGACAGATTTCAAATTTATAACGATATCGACATAGCGGCAAACGAAGAATATATAAATACATAAAACTCCAATATATTTTTATTTGAGGTACAGAAAATTGACTCCAGAGAGATTTCTGGAAGACGGCGATAAAAAAAAGTTTATAAATTTTATTTATCGAAATTTAAAATAGACATAATAAAGAATTGAATGAAAAAAACTATGACAAAACGACTTTTTTTTTAAACTCATTATTTTTCTTTTCTTTTCCTTATTCCTTTGAACTCAGTAAATACAAAGCAAATTTTTAACGTAGTTTTTCACTCGGATTCTCTCTGAGAAACAGATACACAAGAATTTCAGCTCGCTACGATCCGAAGCACTTAATTACATGGTCTAATTACACACAGAGTTGTGCCAGCATCTTAACTGTATGCGCCGACTAGTGATTGTGAGCCTGTTTACCCAATTTCTACAGTGCTTTGTTCCTACGTACTATAACTATCAATCAATGTTCGAAAAAGATATTGTCGATAGTTTGTCTAGTGTCATTGAATACATGATTTGCTACTTAAGTGCTCGTCGTGAAC